>BGPT01002738.1:56200-72501 GCA_003297045.1 Symbiodinium sp. clade C Y103 | reverse complement strand
CTTTGTGTAAGAACATTTCGGTGTAAAGATGTTTGTGTGTAAAAGGGTCTGTGTGTAAAAACCTCTGTGTGTAAAAGCGTCTGTGGGTATTTCACAAAGACACATTTTTACAAACACACATTTGCCCTCTGTGTGTAAAAGTGTTTGTGCGTGAATCGCAGACACACATTGTCCCAGACACACTTTTTCGTACACACACGGTAAACGGGTCTGTGTGTAAAAGGGTCTGTGTGTAAAAGTGTTTGTGTAAAAGCATTTCTGTGTCAAGATGTTTGTGTGTAAACGGGTCTGTGTGTAAACGTGTTTGTGTGTAAAAGTGTCTGTGTGTAAAAGGGTCGGTGTGAAAAAACGTGTGTGTGTGTGCGTAAAAGGGTCTGTGTCTAAAAAGGTCTGTGTGTAAAAGTGTTTGTATGTAAAAAGGTCTGTGTATAAAAGCTTTCTGTGGTGCACAGCTCTCGGATGCAACACACAGAGCATACAACGCAAAGAGAAAAACGCCGCCTGAGCATTTGTTTGGAGGCTGGCTTTCGTCCCCCCCCCTCTCAGGTATATATTATATCATATATATAAAATCCCAAAAAAAGGTTCCTTGTGAATCGTTGGGTTCTACTAACCCATTTAAAAGGGATCATCACAATCCGTTACTGGAATAGCTGGCTATAGTCACAGTCCGTTGTAGAACCAGTTCGTAAGCAGGTTTTTGACCCCGCTCAAGATTCAACGAGCCGAAATAGAGATTAAGTCATCAATTAACTTACTTGTGCTTAGTAGGGAATGGGGGAATGGAATGGTTGTTATAGGTCATTCCCCCATTCCCTACTAAGCACCAGTAAGTTAAAGACTCAACCAATTGATCATGGGATTTGCTCTTTTTGCGGGATCTAATGGAGATAACATGAGATATCTATAACCAACACATTACCAACACTCACTATGATTTGGGATTGTCCGAAACATGGTAATTGGGCTGATTTTTACCACCTCCCTGGCCGTCTCTGTAACTGATGGTCATTTTTGAGGATCTGACACCATGCATTTTTTGGGGGGCTGAAACAAGACGTTTTGACCCATACCCAGCTGAAATCCTCTGACTTTTCCTTTCTTTAGCAAATCTCAGTTGTAAACAGCATTGTCTTTGGGCAACCTGAGCATTTCATTCCCGCTTTGGGTGATTGGCAACGGTGTATCAGGCAGTCTGTGACCTGTTTGCAACTATTGTCATTGGTTTTGTTCCTTTGATGCACGCATGTTCACAACAAGTGCAACCAATGGCGCAAGTTCCTGCGCTGAGAGGTCCTGAGTAACCGCTTTCTCAAGTTTCTCGATATACATAAATATATGTACACATACACTCTGTATTATATACACATAGAGTAGTATATATATATATATATACAGTAGTATATATATATATACAGTAGTATATATATATATGGTTATGCTTATATATATATACACATACATATCTGCCTCTCCCTCTATCTATAACTAAAATATGAAAATATTGAGTGTGACCATGCTAATTCTTTGAAACTACGCATTCCTGGCAGGTCACTAAAGACCAAGTTGCGCAGCGGAAAGCAGCTGCGCAGCCGAAAGTGGAATGCGCTGTGTGGAGATTCGCCTGTCATTGAAGAATGGGATAAGCCACGAATCGGGGACTTTCTACACATCTAATTATATATTCATCATCATATATATATATATACATATACATATATACATATATGTGTGTCATAATGAATATCAATGGAATATCAATGGAATATCAATGGAACATCAATGGAATATCAATGGGTCACTACCCACCAAGTGGAAGAATCCTTCCAGAAGAGGGTATGAATTGGCTGTATCCTTCGCTGGCATTTTGTCAGAGATCTCCAGATGATTTGGTCCAAGACTAGATATTCACTACTTTCCACTTTGGTCAGGGTCATTGTGCTGTGGAGCCCGAAATTGGCAACATGGGTCATATTGTTGACATGGCAAGGACTGCTTGTTGGATTAGTCTGCTGGTTCAAGCTGAAATGAACAAAAGCTTTTCAGATGCCCAATGGCTTGACCCTCGTGTGCACCAGCCATACTTCATGCTGGATCGCTGCCTCCCGTGTTCCCACATTAGACAAAACACTGTCATTGCTATGGCCTTGGTTGAGAAGGGTCTGTTCACCTCGACAAAGTGGTTTCATGGGCACCTCCCTTCACATCCCTATCTTCGAGTAGCACATGGCGTGCCGGGATAGTAGTCCCATCTTCCAAATCGCGCGCAGAGCTAGGGGTCAGTCTTCTGAACCATGCGACAGCCACAGGCAGATCTGATGAGAAAAAGGGTTGTTTGGAGCTGCTTTTGGAAGGATGCAATGGATAAATGGGTGTGTGTGAAATTGGATGAATTTGGGGTATACCCCAAATGGCCATTTGCTGGGACAACGATGATGATCCGTTGGATTTGGGCCATTTTCAATCATTTTCAAAGCCAAATTGCTGCAAAATTCTGTCTTAGCTATGCGTTTGCATCTTACAATCTTACAAGGTTCACAAAAACATACGAAAACATATATAAGTTGAGTAAAGCCAGTGGACTGAGACTTGCGCCATTGACCGAGTCAGGCTGGAAAATCCAGCAGCATTTTGGGTTCTGCCATGCGTTCCAGCAGGCATTGACATTCCAAGTTCGTAAATTGTGTATAATTTTGTGCAGTTAAGGAACATCAGTGCATCCCACAAACATTCATGTTGAGTGATCTTCAATGTTTCTGTAGAGGTTCCTTTGAGATAGACCTGTTGGTTTGTCGGCTTGACCGCTTTCCAGTTTTCCGCAGGTCTTGCTGATAGTGGGATGAGCCGGAAGCTGAGACTGCCGGTTTTTCAGGGCTGTGGCCAGATCTTTAGTGGTTGAAATGCTGGATGGCTTGGCCGTGAGAAAAACGCATGACTAAACATGGGGATGACATTCCCCATTTACCCTCTGGTATATTAACAGTTCGACCCTAGCTATTTTTTTGGGGAAACGAATCTTCCAAATCCCGATGACTGCCAGGGTCTATGTTGATTTACCAGAGGGCATGGCGATTTTTTAAGCAGATCTCCTGGGCAAACTCCAGGCGATGTTGATTCGCCGCAGTCGAAGCTTCATCGTCGCGCCACAAATGTTGGGGAGCCTGCAACACTCGAACGGAGCGGTCGGGGGCGCATACACTACATACTTCAAAAGATATGTTTGCATCAACTACACACACATATATATATATATACATATATGTATGTTACAAAGTATAGATTAGGTACATACATCAATTACACACACACACACGCACACATGTTAGTAGATTTAGTAGTATCTCCTTCGACCACTTGTTGTGCTCCTAACGTGCAGACGACTTCCGTCAAAAGACTGTCACCTGCACGAATCTCAATCCCCAAGAGTGGATGGTGTTGAAAACTGAGAATGACGGGGGTATATGATGATGATCATTGTTTCCAAACTAGTCATACAATATACATTGAAAATCATAGAAACACTGGTGTCCCAGCAATTTTAGGTCAAGACCGTGGTGCTGGCCAATCCGTGCCTTGCCGGTGGGCTGGTGATGAATGGATAGCACTGGCATACACTGTGCCATGGGCCATGGGGCCATGCTCAGGTTGGTTGGATTGTTTGGATTGTATACCACGCAGCATGGAGATTTTATGTATTAATAGGGATATGTTATGGAATAGAGGACCAACTGCAGTCAAAGTTTGGATGAGATTAGCCCTAGATTGGGGGATGGTCACCGGGAATCAATCCACAGAGATGTACCAATTGTATATCAGGATTCTCAGTATGGGGTGGATGACCATACCCCAAGAGGAATTTTCCAGCCTACCCTGAAATTCTTAAGTCTTGTGGAAAAAGAGCGAAATTGTGAGGGTAGCCTCAAGTTCTTAAGACATTAGTTCTGAATCTTCACTTCGGGGCGCAGTTCCATTGAAAAATCGGCAATGTCAGGGATAGCTGTTCCCTTTCTACGCTGGGGATCCTGCCTTGGCGGAAACAGTGGTTTCACTGTAGCACTTATGGGGATGTGTCAATACCTATGGTTCTGATATCAGCAGCCTTTAGGATGGACGGTTTTCATGTGTTTTTTAATGGTTTCGATATGATTCAGGTATGATTTGTTGTTATTACTTGTTTGTGGCCTGGTTTTGCAGTCATCATTATGGTTTCAGTTATGGTTTTGATATGGGTCAAAATTGTGAATTTGATGTCGGTCAAAGCTGTGATTTCTGTGCTTTTGTTTTGTAAATTGGATGGAATTAGCATCCACAAATTCCAGCCATTCTGATGTGAACAGAAGACTGACGAGGTTTTGACCCATCCCCCTACCAATTCGCAGATGTTCTTTTTTTCCCATAGTTTGTTCCATCCTCTATTCACGCAGGTGGATTCATGTTTGCTTCTTATTCTATAGGTTGACCATTGACGGGTCTGATGTTGCTGAACGGCCTCCCAAAAGGCAACTCGAGCCGCTCTCTCGGCCGAGTTGCCGAGGAACAATATCCGTGTTGCAGTTCGAATCCGGCCCTTCAATGTTGCCCAGCTGATTGAGGGGATGTTGCTGGGACAGGCAGACCGGAATCTGAAAAACATGTCTTCTTGACATCTTGTAGGTCTGTCTGAAACTAGGCTACCCCAAAAATGTGATGGTCAATTCCGTAAACAATCATATTTCCAGAACGTTCCATGAAAACTCAGGGCTGCAATCTGTTGTCCCCTGAGCGTTGCATGCAGTGTTCTACTTGACATTCCATATTTACATATATATATATGTATTTATTTATTTATTTATTTATTTATTTATTTATTTATTTATATATATATATATACATACATCCATTACCTATGTGGTGTTCCATCTCCCATTTTCAGGTCCACCAACACACATTCTGCTGAGATTTTCCAAGGCCAAAGAGCTTTCAGAAGGTGCCTCTGAGACTGAACCTTGACAGCAAAAGGAGGGGTGTGATGACAGTTTCACGGTTTCAGAAGAAACACAGTTGGTTGATGATTTTTACAGTTGGTTGATGATACTGATGGTTTTACAGTTGGTTGATGATGCCCAATATGTTGGGGGTCAACGAGGTCTTGGAGGTCCAGGATTCGACTGTGGGGCTCCCCAGCAATGCGAGAGACGAACGAACCAGCGCCGGAATGGCGCCTTGGCCATGGCCAGGTCGTTACTTACGGCGAATTCGCCAAAGAGAAAAGATACAACTTTGTGATGCTGGCATCATTTGCGCGATGCAGATGTCTGAAGGTGACCTGAACCTGACATCAAAAATATTTACTTCGTGCGCATTTCAACTGAGACCTACAACTTGGGTCCGAAAATGGGAAAGTTTCCCCGACGTTATAGCCATTCAAATATATTCAAATATGGAACATGATGATGAACCATCATTTTTTCCCCATCCAATTTTTAAGACAAACTGTGTTCAGCTACTGCGGGGGTGGTTGGAATAAGCGTGCTTCGCTTGGTCTTATGACATGAACGTGGTTGATCCGTATCCATTGACTTTTCTGTGCATGAAGCAGTCTACATCTAACACATATACACATACACATACACATACATGTACATGTATAACCCCGATCTCCGGGCCAGCGTTGAATTTTCTATGTTTGTTTTGTTTAAATCAGTCTAAAGCAATACACTGAATGGAGGTTTAGCGGTGTGTCGCCGTGCCAGGATTCGGTCTTCAAGTCGGTGGATCCAACGAAGGGGGCATCACAAGGCGATGTCTTTCAGGAGCCGCAGCTTTTAGGAAAACTGGGATGATTTTGGAAAATCTGAAGCTGAACTCCATGAATCATCCACTGCTTACACCTGGAAGCCATTGGAGGCCTTGGAACCAGATTTTGGGGGCTTCGGTTGTTGAGGAGCTTGGCATTCCAATCTTGGAAAATGCCTTGGATGTGTCTTGGCAGAAAACCGTGACGCTGCGTGCTCTGCTGATGAACGGTTGGACTGATGTAGTAACCAACATATTCCAAAAGTAGGTCACTCTGAGGGAAGGCCATGCCTGCAAAAGCTCCGATAAGGAAGACATCGAGAGGACATGTGTTTGGCCTAACATAGGTTTCCGGTGATCAGACGTCTCACATCGTGGTGGCAGGCATACAACGGGTGCATCATGGCCTACGGTCAAACCGGGTCCGGCAAAAGCCACAGCGTGTCAAGACCTAAGGGGCACAGTTGGTCTGGTCTCTGATAGCAGTTCTTTGTTGCAGCGCAACAAAAAGCAGCACACTGGATACTCGGATACTCACTCTCTCTCTCTCTCTCGTATAAATGTGTTTATGTGTTTACCTGGGTCTTCAATCGCTGCATTTTTTTTTGCCACCCTGCACTTTTGGGGCATTCGAGCATTGATCCAGGATTGTTATCAAAATCACACAGGGCGAGCATTTTCAATATCTGAAGGCGATTTGGAACAAAAAACATGGCCGCAATGTCGGGCGCAAATAAGCGCAATCGGGCGCAAATTGAGAAAAAGTCTGGCAGATAGAGCTTAAGGAGCAACTTTTTAAAACATCGAGCATGTCAGTTTCCAATCGTTGTGGAAATTTTGGAAACGAGCAAATCTCAAAACGAGCAAAAAAACTGTAGCAATTGAAGATCCAGATATATGTATATGTATATGTACATGCACATGTACATGTATATGTATATGTATATGTACATGTACATGCACATGTACATGTATATGTATATGTATATGTATATGTATATGTATATGTATATGTGGCGTTATGGTGTTATGGTGTTTGATACAGTATAGAATGACATTTACGATGCAATAATGTACAATAGATAATGAAATATATTATATATCAATTTATGATAGACATTGTAATAACAAATTAAAATGTATAATGCACACTAATGTATTATAGTGTTGTATGATATCTATCTTATATTACACTTCTATATTCTACATGATATATTTCATATTGAATACTATAGAGTAAATTATATAATATATAATGTATGTTATATGTTATATGTTATATTTTTTGAGCTGTATGTTGTATGCTATAAATATAATATATATATATATATGTCTATTATATGCTATATCTTGTGTATGATGCATGGTGTCTGTTTTATGGTGCATGTCACATGATGTAGGTTACATGGTACATGTTTCATGTTGCATGTTATGTGTAATATGTGACATGTAGTATGCAATATGTACATATATATATATATATATATTCATCTATATGAATAGATATGATACTTATTTGTTCTCAGATGGATATGATGACTGATAGTGATGATATTGACATCTCTCTCCGGCGGATGTGAACCTGAGAGACTTGTGGGAACACGCGTTTGGCTCAGGATGTAGCATATGGGAAATCACAAAGCCATTCCTACAAAGGTGTGCCAAAAGCAAACCAGCGCTTGGCCTTTCAATGGCAGTTTTGTGGTCTGGGCAATGGAAGCGCCACAACCAATTTAGGAGATGCGGCACTCATCAAGATTTGCGGCCACGGAACCAATCGGCCACCCTTCGCAGAGCCAATGGCAGCCATGCCGGGCCACTTTCTTTCAGAGACGATTGACCTTGTCCTTTCAGACGCTGCAGAGGACGAAGCTCCATGGTTTGGAGCGATATGCATATCTCATACGATACCCCCATGATATCGGCATGGTATCCACATAACAAATGGTTGCGAAGCATTCAGTTACCTCTTTTGTGAGGTTCTCGTAGCAGCCGAATTTCCCTCCATTTCTGGAGGACGATGACTCACTTCCATCCGTCGCAGATCGCGTTGGAAGGACGGAGCGCATTGTACCTTGGTTGCCTTGTTTTTTTTGCTAGCAGCACATGACTATTGGATGGGACCTCATTTGTTTGTTGGGTAATTCTTATGATTTTAAAACCATTGAAGGACCTTTTGATTGTTGGAACATGTTGGAACATGATGATAAACTGACTTGGTGTAGGGAAATCATGGAAAGATGTTTCGAAACCATGGGATGAAAAGGGTAAAACCGTTCGCCAGTCTCGATGTTATGTTGTCACAAGCCTTCAGCATGGTTAAGGTAAACGTGACATCATCTGCAGGATGTTTGCGTGTTTGCCAACACTGAAGCGAAGCTTGAATTTCCAAATGTCTGATCAATACATGACATTGCTAGAAGTGCACTTCCGACCACTTAAAGTCAATCTTAGAGAAAACTTGTGAGATTCAGAACTGTGGTGACTGGCTTGAAAGACGCTTCAGAATGGCAGCAAGAACTGAAACGGGCAGCGTTTCTCAGGGCAAGAAGGAAACTCCGACCTTTGGGTGGAAGATGAGGCACCTGGCAGTGGTTTATCCCATGGATCAATATATAGTGATTGGAACATATTGGTATTTTTAAGTGGAACCAGTTTGTTTCCTTCATGTTTCTATAGTCACCATATTACTGAATAATATTTGGTACTCGGTCCTACATATGATGTCGCAAACATGATTCGCAGTTTCCACAGCTGTTTCTGCAGACGTTCATTTTTGATCTCTTCGAAGCAATGATTTCAACTAAACAGCCATAGGTTGGATATGCCAAGCGATGACCGCCCTGAATTGTAAGACCTTGAATTGTCTCCAGAGTTGAATTACTGGAGCTTTTCCCTGCACAGACTTGCTGTCTAGTGCTGGTCAGTTGTTTACTGTAACTTTATGTTTCATCCTGTCTGGAAATATGATCTGAATCTTCCTCTATCTTCCTCTATTATTTGATGCGTCTGAAACCACCAACCAGCGGTAACCACCGTGTCAAAGGTCGGTTTTGGTCTGGGCTCAGGATACGGGACCTCAAAATGAGCTGTCTTGGAGGCGCCGGTCGTCCCTGTCGTCCCATGGCACTGGAGTCACCATCGGTTTTTCTCTGCCCAACATGATCCCGGGTGAATTGCCAGGTTCACCTTCGCCTCGCACAGCTTCTCGAACGCCATCCGAAGCTTTTGAATTACACGTATTTTGATGACAGAAAATAAGGCAACTTCTTTTCGGGATTCACGCAATAAAAGAGACTTACCATTTTTGAAGCAAGTCTTCGATTTAAGACACTACCATCCTCGGCTTAACAGTTTTGCATTGGCTTGAAGATTTTGTCAGCTAATTGATTCTGAATCTTTGACAAACCTTTGCGATGATGATCGCAGAACGCATCCCACTGCCAGCTTTTGCCGCCTAGGCCGAAAGCTTGGGCATGCAGATAGACACGCTCAAAAGTGACGATCAAAACTCGGTCCGAACATCGCAGGCTGGAAGAGCTTCACCGATGCTTCACTAATCTTCACTGTAGCATGTTTCTGTTGTTGTACTGTGAAACGCATGGTTTTCTATCTCACCTACTTTCACAATCCCCACGATGATGATGATGATGATGATGATGATGATGATGATGGTGGTGGTGGTGGTGGTGGTGGTGGTGATGATGATGATGATGATGATGATGATGGTGGACGATGACGACGATGAAGGCGAAGATGACGATGAAGGCAAAGATGACGAGGACGATGACGATGACGATGACGACGATGATGATGATGATGATGATGATGATGATGATGATGATGATGATGATGATGAAGGCGAAGATGACGAGGACGATGACGATGACGATGACGATGATGATGATGATGATGATGATGATGATGATGATGAGGATGAGGATGAGGATGAGGATGACGATGACGATGATGCGGCGGCAGCGGGGAGGACGACGACTGCGATCTGCAAAACAGAGATCTTGCTGCTAGCTCTCGTGTGATTGACTCTGTGGCTGAAGGTGGACGGCACTCCCTCTTCCGCGCGTGCCACGAAGGCTTTGCGATTTGGAGCACTTTGGCTGCATTGAAGTTGAGCAGGTGAGGTTTGGTATACAGCAGCTACAATAATGCGCTGCACGAACCCTCACGAATAGAGCAAGTGTATGGGAAACGTGATTGGAGGATCTTAAAGAGGTGCTCGTTGCAGCCTATTCTGGGGTAATCTGAGAGAGCTTAAAGACCCAAAACGACCAATGTTGGCATATCCTTGATGAGTGTTTCTCACTTGAG
This sequence comes from Symbiodinium sp. clade C Y103, assembly GCA_003297045.1. NCBI lineage: Eukaryota > Dinophyceae > Suessiales > Symbiodiniaceae > Cladocopium > Cladocopium sp. clade C. The sequence continues at coordinate 62,397 of BGPT01002738.1, read as the reverse complement.
GGTTGTATTTTGGTCCCAAAAACAGCCACACTGACATGCCACCTTTCGCTTCACGTGGATTTCCAAGGAGCCAACATTTGTCTCACCGCGGACCTCCTTTTCACCCTCTTCACCCTCTTCGCCCTCCTCGCCCTCTTCGCCCTCTTCGCCCTCTTCTTTGTCAGCTCCCGGCTCCCCACCCAACAGAGTGTCTGCAGCTGAGTTGTGATTCTCTCTTCGTGGTGCGGACTTGATTCTGAAACAAACTCCTTGATTGTCATGGTGTCATTGAGGGATGTTGAGGGAGTGGTTTCAAGCAACTCAATATTACTTGAACATCTTGAAGCAGACCTGGGGCGGTACAGTAGGACTGAGAGATCAGATCCATGTTTGGCCATGAAGAAATGAGGTCGAGCCAGTCGGTAAGTTCCAGCGAAAAGGAAGAGGATGAGGAGGAAAAGAGAAAAGCCAGGGAGTTCATGGAGGCACGTTGGAGATGATCCGACAGATTCGCCCAGATCGATGTGAACCAAAGCAGCCATGAATTTCATCAGACATGGGGGGTATGAACCATTTGTTCCAAGCCTCCAAGCACGCAGGCGGCCACTGCACGACGGGAGATGGAAAAAAACAAATACAGTGTCGCTTGCGTCCGTAGTCAGGACCTGCAGTGGCATCATCACGACATGGTGGATTTGAAGCTACCCTACTTGGTTTTGCCGTAATTAACACAAAGGTGTAGTGATGTGGATATGGAGCAACATGTGCTATACGTGCATATTACGTATATATACAATAGTTTGGCAAAATATATATTATACTATATTACACTATACTATACTATACTATACTATACTATACTATACTATACTATACTATACTACACTATAATATAATACAATATCATGCAATGTAATGTAATGTAAGGTAATGTAATAAAACATAATATGATATAACATAATAAAACATAATATGATATGATCTAATATAATATCATAGCATATATTGTAATATAGATATAATATTATATAACATGAGATACTATAGTACAATATGATATAAAATATATCATATGTGTACACACACACATATATACATATGCATATGCGTGTATACATACGTATATATATATATACATACATAAGTATATGTATATATATATATACATGCATGTATATATACATACATACATACACATACATATGTGTATGTGTATATGATATACATTCATATATGTGTATATAAATATAGATATGCAAATATGTATCTATATATACATCTATATACATACATATGTATGTCTATATATACACATATGTATGTAATGTACTGTACTGTACTGTACTGTACTGTATTGCAATGTAATGTAATGTAATGTAATGTGAAACAATGCAATGCAATGCAATGGAATGTAATTTTATGTATGTATGTATGTATGAATGTATGCATGCATGCATACATACATACATACATACATACATACATACATACACTCATATGTATATTTATTTTTATATATACTATTCGATAATATGGGGATAGATATGGAGACATATAGAAAGGTACACCACAGCAGATGCATAGGTTGCAACCTCAGCCGCCGCACTGTCAAACTTGGCGCAGGATCCACCCCAACTGAAGAATATAAGGCGAGACAGGGATTCCATGCGATCCGCAGCTGTTGTGACGCTCAGCTTTTCTCATGTCCTTTACAGGGAGCTCATTTTTTGTATGACATGGATTGACATGGTATGGCCTGAGAGGATTGACCGTTTGTTTGGGATGATTAAACATGCTTTCAATAATGTTGATCATTGGGTCTTAAATACGGGTTAAACAATGTTAAAAAATATCAAGTATGAATGGCCCAAAATATGTATAGGTACATATATCACAATTGTATGGATTGCTACTGTAAAAGCTAAAAGTGCTCAGCCATTTGTGATTTCATTGCTATACCGTTTTGGGTCGCCCCATAGCTCTCAGTCTGGCATGAAAAACTGAGTCAGCAACCTCGAGTCAGCAGCTAAACTGAGCGAGTCAGCAACTGCGCCACGGTTCGATTGCAGTTGCACACGGGCTTGATGCTACGGGGGACATGGAGTGGGGCGGGGTTGATGTTGTTATATTTTGTTGTACATACCATTAGAATCATATATATATATATATATGATCTTAAATCCTTTGTTGTTGAACTCCCCCATTGATCCTTTCCCCCATTCATTTTTTCAAATATTGAAGACATTTAAACACCACCAATACCAACCATGGTCAAAGTAGGGGCTTTGAACATATTGGGTATGGGTCAAATTGGGTAGCCTGAAATTGGATGGTTACTAGTAAAAAATAGACAAACATGTGAAAACTTGTCACTAGCCATATGGGGACCTAGGGGAGTCATGGGGGCCATGAGGGCCATGTGGGAGGCCGCAGATGTCAAAGTTATGGAGCCGGAGGCTGGGATGGCTGGGCCTATCCGCAGGTCTCAAGAAGCGTTTCGGGGAAAGAGGATGAATATATAAGGCACACAGTTTACCAGGATATCTGTGGAAAACTAGGGACTGATCCACCAGAAATAAGGATTTATCTGATGAACAATGAATTGGGGTTTATTGGCAAATGGGGTATGCCGGTATACCACCGAAGCGGTTATTTTTAATTGCGAAGCTGATAGTTAACCAATGGATTTTGGGGTGCTTGATTTTCAGACAAACCTATGCATAGATGTATATATATATATGTGTGTGTGTTGTAATGCAATGTACTTCAATACAATCTATTGCCATGTATATATTGTCGTAATGTTGCATCTTTGACTTGAACAGTGTATCTTTGACTTGAACAGTGTAGCTTTGACTTGAACATCTGTTGAATTTTAAAAATTCGTTGTTTTTCATGTATTAAAAGTATATGTATATGTATATGTATATGTATATGTATATGTATACGTATACGTATACGTACACGTGTAGGTATATGTATATGTATATGTATATGTACATGTACATGTACATGTACATGTACATGTACATGTGTATGTGTATGTGTATGTGTATGTGTATGTGTATGTGTCTGTGTATGTATGTTATGTATATATATATATATACACATAGATGTGAAAAAATATATACATACAATACAGATCAATACAGGGGCTTATCCAAGTCGGGAATCCGGCTGTTAACCAAGCCAGCGGTTTGCGCGTCCTCAGGGGTAGACACAAGTCGGACGACGAGATCGTGACAGCAACGCAGACGAGGTGCGTGGCCAGCGGCCATGCCGTGCAACAAATGGCTAAACCATCAATGTTTTGTTTGACCTTGGACCGTGAACTATCGATTTGTGGGTATATGCTCATATACATATATATATATACACATGTATATGATTGTATATGACTGTGTATACATACAGATATACTATACATTACGTATATATCTATACGGTATTTTGTATTTGTTCTCCATCCCTTTAAGATGGTTCTCAGTTTTTTTCCCCCACCTGCAATGAGTGGATCAACCGTTTTTCGGGTCAATCACCAGCTACACGCGAGGCTTCATCTAGAAGTCCCACCGGAAGGCATCGGTCGAAGATTTTCGATGCAAAGATGAGAATGTGAAGCAGCCAAAGGATGAACAAATTAGAGATTGTTGTGGGATATTTGATGGTTTGAATCAATTGTATATCATTCTGGGATTCTTATTGAAACCAAGAATCATGGCTGGCTGGGGATCCGCAGGACCAGTTTTGATTTCAGATCGTACCACAGCAAAAGGATGACAGCAGCACTCGCTGGCGCCCTCAGGCTACCACGATTGGAATACAATTTCAGTTTGAAGACCTTTCGGGATCGCAATTCCGACGCTCGATTTGCAGATTGGCGACGAGTTGTTGCTTTTTGGGTTTTGGATGGTTTGTGGATCGTCAAACTTTCCATTTTGTTTGCGTTCGTATGGCACATCGCTAGGACAGCTGTTGATTGGGGTTGCATATTTCGGTACCTTTCGCTTTTCGCCTCTCTGATCTTCTAATTCTCAGATCTGCCATCTCCCAGCCAATGGATGGTGTGGCACCGGTTTTGTCGGCAAACAACAAGCCGAGAAGAAAGACATTGATGTCCTTCACATCAAAGTCAGCATTTCAACAGTTGTTTCTTTTCCGAATGTTTCTTTTGTTGTTCATCCTAAGTTTTGCTGTCATGAATGGTGGTCGAATTTGTTTTCTTGCTAAACCTGGCCAAAATGTCAAGGGACATGCCCGCCACACCATTTGGCCAAACCATGAACAATCTGCTGATTCGGACGGATCACTGGATTTTTTAGTTTGATTTTCTGGAGGAAAGGCCCGGCAGGCAGGAAAGGCTGCTCCGCAGAGAGTGCAAGGACATTGCAAGTCCATTGACCCATCAGGCTGTGCAAACTCGATCGAACTTGCACTTGACACATGAATCACATCAATGTTTGCACACCCAACTATGTCGGTTGATTGCACTCAGCTCACATAGAAAGTCCAAATGGTGGCATTTGCGAATGAGATTGCTGATATTTCATGCCCGCAACAACCGCAGGTCATAGAAAGGAAAAGGCTCCTTTGTTAACCTTTGAAAAACTGGCATGGAATCACTTCAGACTCCCTACTAGGTTGTATCATTGTCCGAATGCATCACAGCTTATGGGGGGAATCTGTGATACCAACTAGGCACGCTGGGTGGACCTCATAATGTGGATCTACTAAGCAGAAGCGTCATATAGTTTGTTCTAGGAAGGAAGGAAGGAAGGAAAGACAGACATACAGACATACAGACAGAAAGAAAGAAGGAACGAAAGAAACAAAGAAAGAAAAGAAAGAAAGAAAGAAAGAAAAGAAAGGAAGAAAGAACGAAAGAACAAAAGAACGAAAGAACAAAAGAACAAAAGAACGAAAGAACGAAAGAACGAAAGAGCGAAAGAAAGAAGGAACGAAAGAAACAAAGAAAGAAAAGAAAGAAAGAAAGAAAAGAAAGAAAGAAAGAAAAGAAAGAAAGAAAGAACGAAAGAACAAAAGAACGAAAGAACAAAAGAACAAAAGAACGAAAGAACGAAAGAACGAAAGAACGAAAGAACGAAAGAAAGAAAGAAAGAAAGCAAGAAGGAACGAAAGAAACAAAGAAAGAAAAGAAAGAAAGAAAAGAAAGAAAGAAAGAACGAAAGAACAAAAGAACAAAAGAACAAAAGAACAAAAGAACGAAAGAACGAAAGAACGAAAGAACGAAAGAACGAAAGAAAGAAATAAAGAAAGCAAGAAGGAACGAAAGAAACAAAGAAAGAAAAGAAAGAAAGAAAGAAAGAAAAGAAAGAAAGAAAGAACGAAAGAACAAAAGAACGAAAGAACAAAAGAACAAAAGAACAAAGAACGAAGGAACGAAAGAACGAAAGAAAGAAAAAAAGAAAGCAAGAAGAAACGAAAGAATCAAAGAAAGAAAAGAAAGAAAGAGAGAAAAGAAAGAACGAAAGAACGAAAGAAAGAAGGAACGATAGAGAAGGAACGATAGAACGAAAGAACAAAAGAACGAAAGAACAAAAGAACAAAAGAACGAAAGAACGAAAGAACGAAAGAACAAATGAACGAAAGAACAAAAGAACAAAAGAACAAAAGAACGAAACAACGAAAGAACGAAAGAACGAAAGAACGAAAGAACAAAAGAACGAACGAAAGAACGAAAGAACGAAAGAACGAAAGAACGAAAAAAAGAAAGCAAGAAGAAACGAAAGAATCAAAGAAAGAAAAGAAAGAAAGAGAGAAAAGAAAGAACGAAAGAACGAAAGAAAGAAGGAACGATAGGAACAAAAGAACGAAAGAACGAAAGAACGAAAGAACAAATGAACGAAAGAACAAAAGAACGAAAAGAAAGAAAGAAAGAACGAAAGAACGGAAGAACGAAAGAACAAAAGAACAAAAGAACGAAAGAACGAAAGCAAGAAAGAACGAAAGAACGAAAGAACGAAAGAACGAAAGAACGAAAGAACGAAAGAACGAAAGAACGAAAGAACGAAAGAACGAAAGAACGAAAGAAAGAAAGAAAGAAAGAAAGAAAGAAAGAAAGAAAGAAAGAAAGAAAGAAAGACAGAAAGAAAGCAAGAAAGAAAGCAAGAAAGAAAGAAAGAAAGAAAGAAAGAAAGAAAGAAAGAAAGAAAGAAAGAAAGAAAGAAAGAAAGAAAGAAAGAAAGAAAGAAAGAAAG
>BGPT01002738.1:28832-56124 GCA_003297045.1 Symbiodinium sp. clade C Y103 | reverse complement strand
GAAAGAAAGAAAGAAAGAAAGAAAGAAAGAAAGAAAGAAAGAAAGAAAGAAAGAAAGAAAGAAAGAAAGAAAGAAAGAAAGAAAGAAAGAACGAAAGAACGAAAGCAAGAAAGAAAGAAAGAAAGAAAGAAAGAAAGAAAGAAAGAAAGAAAGAAAGAAAGAAAGAAAGCAAGGAAGCAAGGAAGCAAGGAAGCAAGGAAGGAAGGAAGGAAGGAAGGAAGAAAGAAAGAAAGAAAGAAAGAAAGAAAGAAAGAAAGAAAGAAAGAAAGAAAGAGATAAAGAGATACAACCGCGGCACCTTGAGCCCTCATATGCCACCTTTTGGTTTTTGTCATGGTCAGCGTTTTAGCAGTCCGCTCCGTCTGGCTTTTTGAACACCTTCTTGCGAAGCAGGACCGTGTTCGCGACTTTTGAGACCTAGCAGATCCTGTTTGCCCACATGGCCTTTCTTTTGCCTTTTTGTACTCCAGGCATCCTGTTGCGTTGATGGAAGCCTCCCATGCTCTCGTGGGAGACTACTCGCTGGTTGTGGCTGCCAGCACTACATTTTAAACAAGCGGGTCTTCTTGCCCATGAAGCTCAGGTGACATCAGTGTTGTAGACAACACATGCGGACGCGTGTAGGAAGTCATGTGCTCACACATCACATGCGTAAAGAGTACCACTATCATTGTATGTGGTTTTTGTGTGAAACCACTTGTGTTTAGGATCAAATTGCACAAATTCGTGCATACATCCCATGGATATGTAGATGTTTACTGGATAGGTAGATAGTTGGTACGATGGAATGGGATGGGACAAGACACTATAGGATACGATAGAGATGCAGATCGGTAGATGGGACATGTAGTATAGAATGATGGATCGATGGGTAGGATAATGTAGGGCATTGTTAGGGTGGGGTACAGTAGGATACGAAGAATAGGAGAGGCCAAGATAGGATAGGAACCGATCAGATACAGTAGATAGAAGGTAGAGAGGAAGGTACTTGATGGGTAGACAGGTAGATAGGTAGATAGAATAGAATAGAATAGAATAGAATTAGAATAGAATTAGAATAGAATAGAATAAAATAGAACAAAGTAGAATAGAATAAACTAGACTTAGGATCAAAAAGAATGCAATAGATAGGATAAGATAAGATAAGATTGTGCAATAAGAGTAGAATAGGATAGAATTGGATAGGAAACGGAAGATAGTTTGAAGGAAGGGAAATACATGTCTCACTACTTGACGTGCGAAGTGTCGTGGAAAGCATCTCAGCTACCTATGTTCTGCACTTAGCTTTTTCTGTGAGCTTCATGTGGCTTCGTTTCTTTCAGGTTTTCAACGCGCCATCATGACGCATCATGACGCCCTTGGTTCCTGTGCACCCCCTGCTCAAGCAGTGGTGCACAGATTCAGGTCCATGTTGTTCTGGCGGCTTGAGATGAAAAAGCTGCAGTGACTGCTGTTTTTAGGGGTCGTTTTTTTCGCAGTGTGCTGCCGGGCTTAACCAAACAGTGGACCGGAAACTTTGAGCTGGTACCCTTTGCAGATTGTTTTTTTCCCACCAAACATCTCACAGCCGGCAGATGCTGGAGGTTTTCCGTGGAGCCGTTTGCTCTCAGGCTTGGTGATCCAGGAAGCGAGAAAGAGAAAGGCCTCCTGCTTCTTGCCGAATTCTGATGGTTTCCCCCAGCAACCGCAGATAGGGATGGGTGCAACGGTGCCTACGATTTTCCTGGCTATGTTGAAGAACATCTAGAACTACAACTGCGAGTTCTTTTTTGGTGCGAACGGCAGGGGAACATGGTTTGACTGGTCTTGACCCACACCAAGATTGATTGTAGGCACATCACATATGTCCAGCTGTTTTGTATTTGTCAATTTGAAGGCTTCGCCCAGTCTTTTCAGTGTGAGGTGTTCAAATACCAAATCGTGAATGGCAATGCATAGGATGGCATAGGAGATAGGAGCTTAAACATTGTTTCAAAGCATTGCAGAGCGCTGTTGCGGCAAACTCTTTGCTGTTTCGAGACACTGTGGTTTTCACAGGGCACCCCATTCCATCCTGTGGTTGTCGAATGTTCCAAATTCATGGCCAGATCAGTATGTAGTCTAAAAATCCCCATGCTTTTGCGACAAAATGTCATATTTTCACACACACACACACGTGAATATATATATATATATATACACATGAAATGGTACACGCGCAAATATACTATTATATCTCATTCCCCACAACACCTGCATTATTTAAGACATTGTCAAATTCTGTTGTAAGACGAATTCTGTTTGATTGTAATTCCCATCTATCATATCACCACCCTATTGTTGGTATTTTTTTGCGACATACCTGTTTTGACTATTGTACAATTTTGTTGTCAGACCCACTATCATTGTTGATTATCGTTGCCATATCATATCAAACAATTGCACAAAAACACATGGATAAACTTATTAGCAGAATTGTAGAAAATAATTGCCATGTGAATTGATTGTTGATTGTACAATACAACGTCAGTAACACACTTATTACTAATTATATTCATTTGTTGTTATCATCATTCTAAATACCGCACTTGAGAATTGCAATGTAATAACATCCATAATCCCACTTGATATCCATTGTTATACATAACTACAAGATTATGCAGAACTACAAGATTATGATTACAACAATGCTATATCATCAATTCTTGATTACCAATGATATCCCAACAAAATATAGTATATAATATCATTAGATCATGATAGAGTACCCAGTTTCCATAATCAGTGCATTAGTTGAAGCTACAATTTTCAGGAAACCCTTATAATTCATAGGAAAATCCATGGTTTGCGGTAGATTTTCCGGCCAATCCAATGACTATAGGAAATCCGCGGTTCTTAACTAGAATATTATTATATTATGATAGATTACATAATGTCATAATCCACTATTGACATCCCACGAACGCCTCGAGTTCCTGAGGCCCAGGTCCTGCGAACGCCTCTTCGAGATGTTAGAGAAGTGCCACATGGGAACATCTGGAAAAAGATGGATTAAAGGTGTCAAGCCATCTATATAGTACATAAATGTACGTATATCTATATATATACATACATTGACATACATACATACATACATACATACAAACATACATACATACATACAAACATGCATACATGCATACATACATACATACAAACATACATACATACATGCATATACATACATATATATATATACATGTACATATATATAATATATATATATATATGTATATATATATATGTATAGATATATAAATGTATATATGGACATATAAATGTATATATATAAATGTATATATATACATATTTACATATATATATACATATATACATATACAAACACATATATATATATATATATCTACATATGAATATGTGTATATACACATGAACATGCATATGACTATGAATACGTATACGTGTATATATATATAATATGTGTATATGTATATGTATATGTCCATGTATATGTATACGTATATGTATCAGTATACATATATTTATAAATAGGTATGTATGATTACATACATATACATATATATTTATTAATATGTATAGACATATATACATGAAATCTCTATATATGTATGCATATATGTATATATATATGCATCTGTATCTTATATTGTCAGGCTATTACCATGTTGGTTGAAATGAACAGTGAACATCCACTTTTCTAGCAGCAATGGTTGGAGGTGAACAGAAAGTACCAGGTTGATTCAACACCACATGATTTGTGGAGCTGTGGAACTGGCGCCAGGCAAAAGGAACAAGTCCAGACAGAAGGTACACCCTTGCAGACGACTGTCAGGATCCAAGTCTTCAAACTTCAGAGCCTTTGTAACCTTGGTACAGTATGGTGTAGGTGTCAGGATCGGTAGCACCTTGTTTTTTAGGTTGGACATCTAGTGGTTGATGGTGAGTTCAATAGCGTTGCGCTTGCGCATCGGGAATTCGTGTCGGTTGGCCATGGATTCTTGGGTATTCTGAAAGGAATTATTCCTGAGGGAGGCTCGGTTTCTGATCAAGACCGTTCCACTCACAGGATGAGGCCTATTGGATTGACTAAATATACCCTGACTGACGAAATAGGGCCTATTTAAGTCTATAGTAGGCGATGTTTTCCCATCAAATCCCATGCTTTTCCTATCAAATCCACTGTTTTTCCCTATCTAACTCCTTGGAAATTGCTGGCCCATCCATCAAGGTTCTCGCAAGCTATCTGGAGATCTACCAGGAGACTGCCCAAGCTCTACAGCTATGGAAAATGGCCCTTTTATAGATGATTATGATGTATACTGTATCTATTTATCTATCTATCTATCTACCTACCTACCTACATAGATACATAAGACTAAACGTATGTCCTGACCAGTGTCCATCCACATATCTGGCCATGTTTTTGATGTCACTCAAGATTGCACACTAGAAGAATATGCACCTCTGTGATGACCTCTGGTCGGTTGTCTTGTAGAGTTATGATCCCCAACAAGCAACGGGCGGTACCGCCTTCACAGTTGTCCCTACTGTGTGGTCCCCTGGAGGAAAAAATGTATGACTTGTTGGTGAACACTCGGACCGATCTTCAAGTGAGGTGGGACCAGAGCATTCTTGTTGGGGCATGGCAGGCGCCAAAGATGGCAACATGAAGTGCCAATCACCCCACATTTTGCTGACGTAGAACTTGCCCAAAGATCTACCAGGACAAAGTGTCCAAAGGCCAACGTAGCTTTCTGGAAGCGAACTGAACGGGCTTCTGAGCCACCATCCTGTTCGGTGCACTGTTGGGACAACTTTGTGGAAGAGAATTCAGCAAGAGTGGACTTTTGGAGACAGTGATTCTCATATCCTGTGGAAGGATTCCCTCAGGACCTGAGATGATCGGTGTGTTCTGACTTAGACCTTGTGAGTCTGGCATGCGGCAGATCCAAGTCTAAACCATCTCCAATATGACCATAAATGTGGTTCTTTCCCAAAATTATCTCCTAAATGGTAGCTTTTTGATGATATCTCCCATATCTATATGTAACATATATATCTATCTATATATATATATATCTATCTATATATATATATATCTATCTATCTATATATATATATATATATCTATCTATATATATATATGATAGTATATATACGAATGCCAATGATATCCCCATTATGGTGGCTTTTGCAGCCAATGAACCCCAACGATGTGGTTTCACCTCCAGGCTCCACCCAACCTTGGGGCCACATGTTCCGGGCCTGATCCAAAGCCCTGTCACGACAAGTCAAGAGGCCCCTGGGATGGGTTGATTCATGGCCCTTTTTTTTCCAGCCAGTAGATGCCATGAATTCTGGATGCTTTATCCGACATTTTAGTCTGATGGACTTCCGGATGATTGTTTATTCTGGTCAATGAGATTTTTTTTTACCAAAATTATATGGTTTCAAATACCCAACCATCCATGATTCGAGCCATACTGAAATGCTGAATCAGGATCGGACTATGTAGCCAGGTACACGAGCTTTTGGACTTTGGCGCCAAGAACCGTGCAGTAGGTGTGCTGGGGGAAGCCCAAAATGCCACAATTTCAAGAGCAAAACTTGGAGAATCCGCGCTGAAGAGATTTTGACATCGACATTTGCTTACTGTATTCACTTGCAGAGCACTTGCCCCACATCAACCACCATCGCAGTAGCAAATGTTGATTCAAGGGCAGAAGGCAGCTGGCAGATTTGGATAGATTTGGCTGACCCTGGGCCTTCGGCCCCAAAATACACAGTTTTCATGTGATCCCAAAAGGGTGAAAAAATGTTAAGAACATCACCAACTTGCGCAGTGACCTGATTTTTCTCGCACCAGGGGCTACCAGCATGAATGCCAACTCCTCCCGCTCCCACGCGGTCTTCACATTGGACATCCGCTTGAGTTACTCAGGGTCAGACACCTAAATGGGGGTTTCCATAAATGGAGGTACCCCAAGTTATGGATGGTTTATAATGGACAATTTGAGACAAGAATGGATGACTTCGGGGTACCCCCATTTCAGAAAGCACTTTCGGAGTCTGCCGCGGAGCGTGTTTTTTTTTTTTTTTCTGTCACAGCTGTTGGATCATGTTTGGGACACATTAGTGCAACTAGTAGGATACAACCACCCTTCAGATGCGCAACGCATCTCGATGAGGGCCACGGCCAAAGACCTGCAATCCTGCATTCACTTCGTGGCTGGGTCCTCAGATCGACAGGATGGCACAGGATGGGCGGGACGAGTGGAAGTTTTCAAGTCACAACTCTTAAAAAAGTTTGCTTCAAAAGGTGGCCTACATGCATTTGCATACATAGAACACATGCCTTCATAAAAATATGATGTGTATCAGTAGGTAGACATAAGAACCCAGGATTCTTTTTTTGTCGATTTTGGTGGGTTGCTGCACATGCGGATACATTCACAGAAGCGCTCCTTGCTGCGCAGGATCTTGCGGGAAGTGAGAAGCAGAAGAAGACCCACGCATCTGGAGAGAGGCTGCAGGCAGATAAAACCAACTTGGATCATCTTGGATCATCTTGGACCTATTTGCCACGGCTCGGTAAGCATGGGCAAAGTCTAGAATCACAGACCAATCGAAGGCATCATTGCTTTGTTCGGTGATTATGGTGATTGTTGATTCAAACATCATCGTTAATCAGATTCTTCCAGCCCTTCCTTGCTTTCCCACCAGAGGAAGGCATTGCCATCAATCAGTCCCTGTCATCCTTGAGTCGAGTCATCCAGGTGCAACATCGTGGCTGGGGAATCCCCTCCCCGGAAACATGACAGATTCTCCCACCCGAAAATGAAGAGATCCAATTCCCTGGGTTGCTTGTGGGCGCCAGGGGCTGGGAGGGATCAGTTCTTATACTTCTATATGGGGGGTTCCTAAAATGGGGGTACCCAAAAATGGATGGTTTATAATGGAAAATCCTATTAACATGGATGATTTGAGAGTACCCCTATTTTAGGAAACCTCCATATACTTCTGATTTGCTGCGGACTTATCCGTGGTTGACATTGCGGAAGACGAATCCCGGCATCAAGCGCAGTGATGTCTCCAGTTTCAACATGTCCCATCCCGTTTCGGGCCGCAACTTTCGGGCATGGCATTTGACAAAATCATACCCTGCTTTGATTTTGGCTTTGGTGAAGCATCTGAAGTGGGTTTAACCAGCATTTTTTGTTGTTTACATGGTTTCACTAAAGAAAATACGACCACCACGAGCTTCTTTGACCCGGCAAACTGCCATGCTGCAGGCATTATCCGGGAGCTCCGGTATTCAGCCAGTCTTTCGAGAGTCCAAATTGACCCTGCTGCTGAAGGCCATGGGATCGAGGCAGTTCCCAATGGGAAAGATACGGTAAACTCGGTAAACCATGATGAAATATGAGACATCCCACATGTGATATGATATAATTGATACATGATATATGATATGATGTGATGTGATGTGATATGATAAACATGATGGATAGATACCCTGCGATTCTGGGTATCATATTTTCAGACCTTGCGACTCGCCACCATGGGCACCTAGCTGGACCCCCGCCACAGCACTCGCTTTCCATCAGGAAGCCTTGAGTGGCAACAGCCGAACAGTCTATGACTGAGTCTGAACATGGTTATATGGGGGTTTCCTACAACGGGGGTAACCCAAAATGGATGGTTTACAATGGAAAATCCTATTTCAATAGATGATTTGCGAGTTTGGAAACCTCGATATAGCCGTCCAGAAAACATACTCCCTGATTATGGTCATTTTTATTCATGACAAAATATTGTAGGGAGAAAGATTATGATTCGGATTTTACCTGAACTTTTCAGAGAAACTGATGTGGTTGTCGAGTCTTGACTCAATGTGAAGCAACTGATGTTTTCAGCTGCAGGACTGGAAGCTAAAGCACCCCTTCTAGTCTCTCCAATACTGTCCTGAGGTGCTTCTAGCCTGCATCAGCCCGGCTCGGAGCAACTTTGATGAGTCCGTCAGCACATTGGAATTTGCAGTTTGTCCCTGAGATCTGACGAACATGCTTTTGTCTTGGTCCCCAAAAAGATAGAACAGTAAATTATAACTATCTTATCTATTTGGATTCTACTTTACGGTCCTTTGGATCTTTTTGGGGTTACTATCAACGTGAATCATTGGACTTCAGCGATTCCTGCTCATCGAAAGGCTCGTTGCAAGCTCATCAAGACCAATGCAAAGAAAAATGAGCAGGAAGAAAGGGGGATGGGTACCTCTGATACCCTGTGGACATCCATTTTCCATCCTTTTGTCATCCATTTAGAAGGGCTTTGACCCATTATCCTATGGTGTGTCGCCACTCTGCTTGTGATCCTTCTAGAGATGGTACCCTGGGCAGGACAAGCGGGAACTGATCGAGACCCTGTCGAAAGAAAAGGAGGAAGTTGAAGCTCGATTGGAGGTAGCATTTTCAGTGGCTCCTAACTTGAGGACTTGGAAATTCATCACAATTTCCATGGTGCAGTCTGATGATCATGATGATACCACAGGCAGAAAGGCAGCAGAAGCTTCTATTGCAACATGAACTTGAGCGCGAGATGGAAGAGTCCAAAAAGAACCAGGCGGGTTTGCCTTCTCTCGCAGACTCTTCATCCTTTTCTGGGTGGCTTGCTGGGAATGGGTTTGGGTTTGTTGGAAAGTTTATGGGAAAAAGACACCAATTTTGATGTTCATCATATTTTCCCAGATATTGGGAATATACAGTACTAACCATTTCAGACCCGTTTGAAAGGAGCTAGCTCAGCAGATGCAAGAGGAAAAGCAAAGAATTGAGGACATGCTGCGAACTTTGAAGTGCTGTCCTCAGATCTACTTGTAGCGACCAGAAGACTGGACAACCACAATGGGTGTGGGTCAAGATTAGCGTGCCCCAAAATTGGGATGGTGAAAGTTCATACAGTACCAAACACGACCAAAACCGGTGGTTCCAATCGGCTTTCATTTTGTCCCATCCATGTACATTCGAGTTTTGATGCGACTTGGATATGGCTTCGCCCCCTCTTTTTCAACTGGTTTGTTTGCCATAGGTTGAGTGTAAATAGTGTTACGAGTGGTGGAACTATTGCTGGTTTGGGCCAGTTTCTAGTGACATTCTTGGGCCACTATTGGAAACAAAACCAATCTTGAAGGATTAGCTGATTAGCTTCCAAGACATGCTTGCACAAAAACGTCAAAAATGGGGCGACACCCCAATATGTGGTATGTTTTCTTCTCTTTCTGGGGACAATGATGATACACATTGATAAACCATGAGATTTGGTGGTTCTCCCCTAACTTTTCCGGTACCAAAGCAGATGCCAAATGAATAGCTTCGGTTCTGCAGTCCCAGCTCTCCCGAGGATTGAGCAAGAGAAACAGAAAGAGGCACCCTGTTCCAGTGGGCCTCAATAGATCTCAAAAGATTCCTCTTTTCATGGGGGGAACATGATTCTGAAGATTCTTTAAGCATCAATTTTTTTGGGGGACCATGGTCAGGTCTGAGCCCAAATCAGAAACCAGTGGCGGGAAGTTGGATAGATCTTACATACTCGAACTGCCGCCATGTGGGACGCTGATAGGATCAGAGAACCAAATCTTTTCAGACGGACAGTTTGCCTGAAAATAGAAGAATTGCCCAAAAATCCAGTGGCTCATCATCATTTCCCCTGCTGAAATCGCCATAGACATGGGATTTTTCTCCAACCCATTTTTGGATCAGCCCACCAGTCACCTTTTAGGCACATTCACCACAAGCACCACCAGGTGAGCGTGCAACAAAGTTCAGGGCCAGACACAGTGCATCAGCTCAGTGCAGGCGGATGTTTGGTGCACCTGGTGGGTTTGCGCAGAAAAAGGGCATACAGAGGGCCCCTTTGTAATAGGGAACATTTACTAACCATACTAAACCATTGGATGCGGGGGTATCCTCTTGTTGATCAATCTAATGTGATAGAAACACACTCCCACCTGGCAAAAAAAACCTAAAAGAGGGACCGCAATTTGATCAATGTCCAAACTTAGTTGAAACAGTTGCTGGTTGTCTCGCTCGCTAGTCGTGATTGGTAGAGACAAACTTGAGCATGGTGTCCAGGATAGATGGGTAGAATCAGGTCCAGGCAAAATATAATATGAGAGCTGTCGGCAAGTGGACAGAGATTGAACAATTGGCACGCAATTGGCGAGCGATGGCTACCTTCTCAGAAAGTATATACGTATTTTTTGGGCAACCAGATTAGGGGTTGTCTGAATTTTGACAGGGGAACACCACCCAAATTCCACCGGATTCTCACAAAAGATCATCACTTTCTGTATTAAAATGGCCTTTTCACTGGGGAGCTGCACCAGCTGAGATCCAAGGCTGAGATGGAGCGCGAATTGCAAGAGCTTCGAGAGGTTCAGAGGCCGCGGGGCTGGTGGGGCACATCTCTGGGGGGATCCCCATGTCACTTGGTCGTTTAGGACTTGGATGGTTTGGGGTAACCCCCCATGACTTAGGGCACCTCCATTTGACACATGGGGTTGAAACCCAATGGTTTATAGAAAGATAGATAGTGACAGTGGATGACAGTGGTCATTGTTAGGAACTGAAAAAAAGTGCCTTGGCCTTGACCTTCCCAGATGGGTATGGGTCAAGATGTTAGGCATTTTGGTCGATTTTAGTAGTATTCGTCCAATTTTTAGGGGATCATTGACTCATTGACACTACTACTTTTCTTGTGTTTTAAAGGATCATTGACAATGATAAGATATGATAAGATGTTGATCATCATTTACATATATAACTCTATGCAATTTTGATTCCCAGACGATTGCGATGGTCTTGTCAGCCACTTCAGCACTTGGGAGGCGTGAGACTTTGGCCCAAAAGCAGCTTGAGGTCTTCAAGGCGCGACATCTCCGGGAGATGTAGGTGCTACCGGGAGATTGTCACCATGATCAAAGCATCACCAGAAATCTTTCCACGACTGTTGATGGTTTCCCAGAAATGCTTTTCCAATTACAGTGCACAATGACAACACCCGTTTGACGAGTGGACTTGTATACGTTTCGGTAGGGTTGAAACATGTTGAATCCTCCAACCGGATAACCAGGAACGTGAGCTCTCCCAGCAGAAAGAGCTGGAGCGCATCCAACAGAGCAAGGTGGGAAACGAAACGGGGGGAACACACTCTTGGGTCACTGTTACTAGCCATTCCATTTGAAGGTATACCCAAATTTTGATCCATACAAATCATACAAAAGTGATCTAGTTTTCACAGTTTTAGTTGGACAGCTTCGAGATGAAGCAGATGTGAACTCAGGATCTCAAGGATCTTAAGGATCTCAAGATTTGGATTAAGATGAGGTAGTGATGAGGTATCTTTAAACTCGACCATACTCGACCCATGTCTCATACGTTTATCGTCGTTTATCAGTCTCCCAAAGATCCATAGGTCCTGGGGCTAATGAGATCAGTGCCACGACACCTCAGCAAACCTCAGCAATCTTCGAAAGGCAGAGGAGCTTTCGCAAGCGGATAAAGAACGACATGCAGTCCTAATGGAACTGCAGGACTGCCCCAACCAACCATCTGGCCATGGATGGCCCCCAGAAAGTCGAGGAAAAGATGGACAAAAACATAAAGACAGCCTGGTACTGCACCCGCACTTCACGAAAATCTTGAGACTTCAGGTTGTGGTCATTTTAGTTGAACTCCATGATATCTGCTCTGACATTAGACAACAAATAAGAAACACCACTCTTGGAACGACACGGATTGACCTTGGAGCTGCAACGGGCTCGAATCGTGCGAATCGCAGGAAAAGCTCAGAGCCGTTGAGCAGAGAGAGGAGTTGTACCAATTGATTGGGATGATTTCCAGCTAGGAAAGCCGCGAAAGCCAATGGTTTGCCATCATTCTCCCTATTCAAATGAGCACTTGGGGGTATACTCCATTTGCAGACACGCCAAAATTCACTATTCATTGGATAAATCATGCTGGATTGGATGCTTAAATCACCGTTAACTCCCTACTGTTGCTGTTGAATCCCATTGAAATCAGCGCTCCTGAGCCGTTGGAGGAGGAAGAACGTCAGAGAATGGAGGCTGCCCGCATCACCGAGGCGCCCTACTCGAATTTTGAGCATGCCCAACTGGAGCTTGTTGGGTTTACCAGGTGGAGCTGCGACAGCGGATCGAACAAGAGATGTGCCAGCCCTCAGTGAGACTTCCCTCTTGGTAAGAGCTTTACAACAACGAAACGATGAATCTCCTTCATCATGGAAGAAGGAATTGTTTTTCACCAGACTCATTGCATCAATGTGCGCGGATGGAAATAGAACAAACACTTGGCTTCGCATATAATTTGAATGCATTTTTGTGATGTTTGGCCCAGTTGTTCAATTCATAGTGTTGAAAGACATATTTCTTGACTGCGTGTACCTTGTTGGCAGCTTCTTGTACTTCAGGAAGCGGGTACAACATCGTGAAGAGGCACTGCTTGTATTTTAGATTTGGATGCTTCCAACTTCGAAGTGAAAGGAAGTTCTTCCTTTTGAAGCGAAGAAGGCAATTGTGCATAAAATAACTCTGCTCATTTGGCAATTTCCCTTGGACATTGCCGCACTCATTGCAGCGTGCAGCCCACTGAATTGCCGTCCGAATTCCAAAATTGAATCAGCATGTGAACATATGTAAGCGCTCTTGCTGGAATGAACACGTCGCAGAAGTCAGCTTCTTGTACAGTGTACAGCAGGTTTGCAGATAATCCTTCGCCAGTCCAAATTCCACCCAAACCAATGTACAGCTCATCATTCTTGGGTCTATCTGAAAATAATATGGTACCCTAAAACCCAATGGAGTATCATCATTTTCCAAATCAAACTAGCGATACTAATCCCGTATTTTGGACAAAGCCTTTTCTTGGCCTTGCCTAGCGGCAGGATCTAAAGAAGGAGCTGGTAGGTCTGGAGGGTCTTCGGGATAGCCTGGGACCCAGGCGATGGATTTTTCTTGTCATGTCCCAAGATGAAGCCCTTCCACATCTCAGAAAAGGCATCGAAACTTGAGGTGAGAAGCAGATGACAAAGAGACACATGACTATAAAATAATTAGATAATTTTCCATCACTTACCATTGGTTGAGGGGAAGATCTGCACCTGGACAAAGCTGGTGGGCACATTGGTTTCCTGTAGATTTCCCTTCAACTAATGCATTGCATCCCAAAGGTTGGGATATGGAGAAGGCAGACATCGAGCAGAAAGCGCAGGTGGGGTTCTAGCCATTTAGAATAAACACGAATCTTGGGGATCCCTATTTCATGATTTTGAACAAAAAACAATCCAGCTAGAGTTTTCTGGGGAGCATCTGGGAATCGTTCTGAGATGAGATTCTGCCATGGTGGGGCCGTTTGGGCAATAGGGTGAGTTTCCCGCACCTTCACAGGAGCACAAGATGTCTCGAGAGCGGCTTCTGAAAGAGCCACTTGGTGGAGAGACATTTCGCTTGACTGAACCACATGTTGCAAGCTGATGATGCATTTGGCAAACTTCCCTGGCCGTTGATTTTCTTTTCAGAATTACAAAATATTACAACATATACAACCTCTCTGCTCAACTAGCGGCTGATAGGGGTGAATTTAAACTTCCAGCAGATTTGGTGAGATTCAGATGTACTTCGGCAGCTGTTCTCCGGCCAGTTTGGTGCTGAGGCTAGGTATTTCGGGCATCGATGATATCGAGGTGCAGGGAACATGGAACATCTTATGGAACATCTTATGGAACCTTTGTGCAGCTGGGTCCACCTTTTTGTCACACCCACCATTTGGCGAGTCAGGACTCGGAAAAGGTCCCACGCTTGGTGAACATGAACCCCGACAAGTCACTGGAGGTGGGGCGAGGGATGGTTGCCACTTCAGCGTTTGGTGATAGCTCAGGGCTCAGGGTTCTAAGGGATTCTACGGAGGTCTTTTGATGCTCAGAATCCGTCTGCTGTCAGGGTTGCTTGATTTTCTACTTGCCGCTAGAAGAGACGTGCTGCACTCAGAAATGGGACTACTCCGAGAAGAATTGTTGCAAGAAATATGTGGCGCCAGCCCCCTGGTGTTTTTTAAAGGGGAAAGCAACGACTTCAGACTCATGCTGAAGATTGGTGATGTGGCTTTCATGTGGCTCGAGTTTCCGGCAACACATTTGAAGATAGCACCAGTCGTTTTTTTTTCCAGATCTTAGATACCCAACCTTAGGTAAAACTGAAGCCCCTGGCGGACAGGCCAGAGAGGGCCATGGCGTTCTGCGCTGTGCGCTTTCTAAACAGCGCATCTCGAGTAAGTCTCGAAAGCGCCGATGGAGAAAAGATGCCCATGCTGAATTTGGATCTGAAACTGCAGTTGTCGGTTGCGGATCTGCTAGAAGCTTTGCTGACCCAAAGTGGCTTGGCAGATGGCGATCTGAAAGTTGAAGCTGACGCAACCAGTGATGCCGCAGAGGGTGAAACGGAAGCTGAAAGTGAAGCAGCTGCTGATTCGTTGGCCAAAAACGACCTATGGCGTTTGGGTACCGAGTTCCTGGGAACCGAGTTCCTGTCCGAGGAGGAGATGAATTCAATGAAGAACTTGAGCCCAGGGCTAGCAGGTTCAACGGAGACCCCAACATGGATGGAGAGCGCACCGTGGGAATCCTACGAGAATCCCCCAAAATTCTGGGACTGGTTTTTGGGGAAAGGCGTGGGGGCTTCAACTTTGGAGGTCCCAGATGATGGTAGTCCTACCTCTGAGGAAGAAGCATGGTCACGACGGGCAGTAGCTCGCAGGAAGCAGATCCAGATTGGCAAGAGTCGCCCCGAATATCTCCGCTATATCTCTGAGGTGAACAAGGAAGACAGGCTGCCGACTCATCCCACAACTCCCAGCCCAACACTTCGAATCCCCAAGCGACAGTTCGACAGAAAGCTCTCGAAATGGCGTCAGCAATTGCATGAATTTGACCCACCTGGTACACCTCCAGAGTCATCAGAGCATCAAAGTCACGCCAAGGAAAGCAGAGATCATCCCTATCCGCTGAAACTTTTCCCCTATTTGGAGCCTCAAGGATGATTCCGGTCCCGCAGAGGCAACCTCGCCCAAAGAAGGCCTGGGTAACACTGCAGCACCTGTTGACAATGACTGGCGCCAAAAAATGTATCTCGGCGTGTCATGAGCTCTTCTGTCTTGCGATGATGATTTGATTGTGTATTATGAAGTGTGAATCTATTTAATATACTTTAATATTAAATTTGACTCACATGATCTGACATTTGGAAAACATTTCACATGTGTTGCAATGAATGCGGTTCTGATATTTCTTGATTTTCAAGTTGACATCCTGCATCCACATGGGTTTGTCTCAAAAAAAGGGCACCCCCAAATCCAGTGGTTTATTGGTTTATTATCATGCATTTACTGGTTCGATTTGGAGTTTAATTTTGGGGGTTATCCTTCATTTTCACACAAACCCATAAGCCAAACACAGTGATTCGTATCTTCCCATCAAGACTGAAGCCCAAAGTGTTCGAGCGGAGCTTCGACGAGAGTTGGGGAATCGCGGAAGCGTGACCGCACCCCGGTGACAACATGATTTGCTAAAGAGCTGAACTGCTTAACATTGGTTTTAGGGTCAGGCACCCCCGGAGGCACTTTTTTGGGTGATAAGTTACGCATAGTAGAGTTTATCTAAATGCATGATTGTGTTCCAATCCGAAAAGAGCTGTTTCTACGAGGGTCAGTCAAAGCAATAGGTGCGATGATCAAAAGTAGGCTTAGATTAACTGATCAAGCCATATAGCGGGATGGTCATTATGGTCATTAATCCATTTCTACTAGCCTCATAATCATTACAGACACTTCCTAATAATGACAACACTCATATTCATATACCCTCTAGTAAACTAACATAACGAAAATCACAATTTTTAATGGGAAAATCCAGTATAAATGGCCATTTTCAATAGCAAACTCTTAGTTTACCAGAGGGTAACATTCGCCGCTTGAACATTCAACAGATGTTGACAAACAGATTCGCCTTGCCCAGGCGGATCGGTGCAGATCAGCAGAAGTGTCAGGCCGAAGGATTTCGTAAAATGTCGTCGTCCCACGGAATCCGGTGGAAGTCTTGGCTATTGACCTAGACATCCATTAAATCACCATGTTTGTTGCTCCTTCCATCACCATTTCCATCACTATTTACATCACCATTTACATCACTATTTACATCACTATTTACATCACTATTTACATCACCATTTACATCACTATTTACATCACCATTTACATCACTATTTACATCACCATTTACATCCATTTAGCCACTGGGGAGCGCGTGTTGGGCCGCAGGTCTTTCTCACCGGCCTGGATGTGGCGGAAGAAGTCTGTGCGCGGTCCCAGTCGAAATTGTGTTCTGCAGCATATTATGATAACATGTGATAACATTACGTGTATGTATACATATCTATACATCTATATTATATATATACACATATATATATATAGATGTATTGCATGATATGTTTGTGTAGATATGTGATACATCTAATTACACAATCTACAGCATACATATATATATATACATATATATATATATAATATATATAATATATATATATATATATATACGTGTAGAAAGATAGACGATGATGCGCGTACATCTACACATGATGTGTGAATTGACATATCAGCAGCACTGGTTGCCTGTGCAGTAGATGCTCCAAGCAGGTGTCATCCACAATGAAGGTCACGAGAAAGTGGAGGCAGTGGGATATGTGGGATTTACTTTCACTTTTTGTTTGCAAAGGATCGTTGAACCCTGAAAGAATGATGGGGAGAAGAAGGGGATGCTGTTTGTTTTGAGAACCGAAGAAGATCCCAGAGCACAAAGCAGTGTTGGTTCCACGTTGGTGTGCATATGACATACCCTCACGTAATTAGTGGAAACTCCACCATTTGTATATAGATACTTTTCCCATCAAAACCTGCATTTATAGTTTATTTCTAATTTCCATGTGTTGACTACCAGAGAGTATGTCGGTGGGTTTTTCAGGTTCGACCGTGCCCTGGTGGACTGGTAAGAGTCAACGGATATCAAGTTGTCAGGGCGCTCAATGACTGACATGGCAACAGTCGAGTTGATGTGGCGGTCCCAAGAACCCCCAAGATCCCCAAGGCTCTTCGTTCCTGTTGCATCCACCAGGCCCGATGAAGGGTTTGCCGGTTTACCTGTGGTACCCCATTCTATCCAGTTTGTTTATCATAGTTGATCCTTCTTTATCATCATTTTTCCTGTGAAATCATCATTTATCATACTTCTTGGGCCCCATTTTCAGAGAAAGCCGAGAAATCCATTTGGTAAGTCAGTCACTTGGCAGCTCCTCGGAAATGATTTCCCCCACTGCATCCGGAACTGAGGATGAAGACGAAGGTCGATTGCTGGAAAGCGGAGATCGCTTGGCAATTGGCCGGGGCACTCAGCTGGCTGCGGGCGAATGCAGATGGAGGCGGCTGAGGTTGATAATTCATTGTGATTTACATTGTGCATGTCTGTTTAGGAAGTGATGACAGCCCTGGAAGGCTGATGACAATGGGACAGATTTGCGCCATTCAATTTATCTGCGGTTTGGCGCAATTGTTCCACCTTTGCCTCTACACAGATCGCATAGCACATCCAGCCTGTCATGGTCAAAAGGCAGCTGCAATCTAGGAATGACCCAAAGTAAAGAGAATACGAAGTCTAGGGTTCAAGGGCTTTTGCTGCGGGTGACATGCCGCTTTGTCCAAGACTTACGGGGGCCTCAAGTTTTTGGGACTACTCAAAAACTATCATCAGTTTCATTGTACCCACATGTACCCACTATAAAAGTATGTTCCCCACTACAAATGCACTAAACTTGTCATTTCAGGACATACCTTGGGGTTCCTCCATGTTCCCCGTTTCAGCAATCTCCAGGCCGAGCGCACATCTTTCGCGTGGTGATTCCTGCCAGCACCTCCGCAGAGTGGCTCCGGCGGGCTGTACATACTAGACAGCCAACAATATGATAGGGGTTTGCCCAAACATGAGGGATTCATTTGATCTCAATTGTTACAATTTATGCAATGAGGTCAATTTTGCTCAGCATCATTGGATTTTGAGCATAGCCCATTCTTCGACAACAGCAAATGAAGTAAGATCGTCACATTGGACATGTTTTAGTTTTACTGTTGGTAATACTATCTCCAACAGTAGTGCTTAAAACCAACCGTGTACGTCATATGTTGCCAGATGTTGCCAGGAATGTTGAAGAAGAAGACTTTGAGAAGGCTGGGGCCCCTGGGCCCCCTGGGGGCTGGTGCCTTGGTGCCTCCACATATGTCAAACCTACCCAATCACACGCTGCCAAAAAGATACATCCCAACAAAAACGGCGATTCACGGAGATTCGACCAACCCCCAGTTCGGTGACCCCAACAAGAAGGATTGTAGGGCTTATAAAGGACAACAATGACGTTACCCTCTGGCAATCAAACTTGGTAATGAAAAGTCCCCTATGAAATTGAGGTTTCAATGACATAATCCCCTTTCAATGGAGGATTTTCGGGCGAATTTGAGCCATCCGCGGTTGGGGAGGGTCTCTCCAGTGGGCGGGGCGCTCCTGCTTCTGGCGTCGCTGTTGCCTCATCCTCCGGCGGAAGCACAACGACTAACCGGGCGCGATATCCACATGTACTACATGACTAAATGATTAGATAAATACAGTACAAGTTCAACAAATTCATCAGAATTCGGGTTGAAACGGTCATGCTTCAGAATAGTCTGAACCGCTCAACGCCACCATTTCCTGCCTCCGGTCTTGCAACCACACACACTTCTGGCGGGCCGTCAGCCTCCCGGGGCCGCAGTTTCCCATGCGGTTGTGATCTGATTCCCATGCCAGCAAAAATGTCACAAGGCACCTGGAAGAGCACCGCTAGCTCATAGTGGGATACGCCATTGGTCCACTCCTGCTGCCACGGCGCATCACCGAACTGATGTCGTCGTGGACCGGAGGCACGCTTCTCTTCTTGGACAGTCCTTGTTCATGTTTATTATACATTCAAACTTCATATACCTATGATATGATATCATATAGAGAGAGAGAGAGATACATACGTACATATTACATATTGCTATCTCATACATAATGTGTATGTATAAATGTGTATGTATATATATATATTTATACATTGGTCCCATCAATGTGCTTCCTTCGGATCCACGCCATAAAACCATCCTCTACCCACTCCTGCGGCACTTTCTTCAGGATTGCATTCGCTTCAGCCACCACCTGCTGCAACGATGTGGGATTCAGTCAATGATAAACAACTCCCATTTTCGGGTGGTGCAGACCAACCACACTTTGGGGGGGTTCAAAAAATGGGGAGGTTGATTATTGGCTGTACCACATTATCTAACTTTGAGTGAACAGCATTTATTGAGTGCTGATGAGGTCTAGATCACTAATAGCGCATCTAGAGTCTAGAGATATTCAAGGAGGCGTCGAAAGCTCAGGGTGTAGCCCTGCCAAGTTGTGGCTCTCTGGATGCTTAGGGCCAGGAATTGGCTTTCCGAACCTCTGAGGCTGCTTTGGCAGATTCCAGCAGAGCGTTGGCCTAGAAACAGCCAGCGACTGGTTTTTCCCTGGGGGTGCCCTCTATCAATCAAGCAGCCAGTGAGAAAAGGAGAGAAAAAGCTGGGTGATTCATAAATTGCCAACTATTTTTGCAATTTTTTGCCATGGTAACAGCGGGACTTAATGTTAGTAAAGCAATAGTAAACCAACCCCCAATTCCACCATCAAAGGTGTTTTTTTTCAACCATCAAAACTTGGGTGGGAGCATGGCTGGTTGCTATACTCACATGAAAAACCATCATCTGTTCAGGAACCGGAAGTTCCCCTTGTTGCCACACCACCTCTTTGGTCCCACGTTCATGTTTCACGATCATCACTGCGGCGTCAACTGCGCGACGATACCGAGGGTCCACCTTGGGGCGGGGTCGATCGGTCAACGTGACCATGGATCCGTGGCTGAATCCCGTTGAGGCAGCGGCTTCACGATTGGCCTGCAACTCTTTCATTGCCTCATGAGAAATTTCATGACAGGATGTATAGCAATGGGGGTATAATTGTATAATGGATGATAATGGTATTTTAGTGCACATTGGCCAAAATTGTTCTTATACCCACTACAGTCAGGATGTGAACGTCAAAATTCGAGCTGTGACAAAGGGCGCCCTTGCCTCTTCCAGAGTCTCACCCTAGCAGAACAGCCAGCATGCCCAGGCAACCCGGGATGAACTGTGTGACTGTTGGTATTGAGAGGACTGGTTCCGTATACCTCTCCCCCACGTGAGATTCGTAACATGCTGATTTACTGTCAGGAAGTTGGCAAGATCGAGGTTTCAGTGCCGGTATCTGGGAGGCTGAGCCGTACGAAATCCGGAAGCTGTTTGAGCAGTTCAACGTGTCATCCTCTGAAAGATGACGGCAGTATTGCTACGTTGCCGAATGGGTTTATCTGATGGCATCCAAACGTGTCTCCGACGCTTCATTCTTGCGACAGGGCAAAAGTGAAGTCAAACCATGTTCCTCTTGGAAGGTGAAACTCTTTTTATGGATTGGGCTCCCTGCAGAACTGCATTGCAGTCTCATCGATGCTGGATTGAATTTAGGTGCAGTATGTTGCTGTCCGTATTCATGGTGAGCCGAAATCCAGGCGGGTCGTTTCGAAGAGGATCGGCTCACCATGATGCACGAGGCCCGTCCTGTCGCCCATTGAGATTTGGGGATCGCCAGCGGCTTACACGAACGTTCCAGGCCGCTGATTTGATCGCCGCGCAGCCCAATGACTTCATGGGGGTCGTAACGGAACCCAAGGCAAGTTTTTTGTTTTGTTTTGCAACACTGAAGAAGACCCACGTTATAGGACGAATGCAGAACTTCAGCCAAAACTTGGGTCTGCACTTCAAGTCTGCTGGTGTGAGTATGCCTTTGGACTCTTTTTAATCTTTTGTTTATCATGGTATATTCTATGCACACTCCACAAAGACATGTATGCCTGCATACATCAGTTCGACATGTAGAGCGTGCAGGAAACTCCAAATGAACTGGATTGGGAGCTCCACGCCTGGACGGAAGTGAGCTTGGATAGCTTCAAAGACCTCTCTGACCAACTCAAGGAGTCTTCGGTGGTATCAGCTGGTTTCGCCTGGTTCAGTCGGATTCAGTTAGACACCTTCCTTGCGACCCACGGTGTTCTCCTTAGCTGATAAAAATGCCTTCATTGATCTTGCCAGGAGATTGAAGCTATGAAAAAGAAAGACCAAGATGAGCGAAAGCAGGAGAACATAACCAGCACGTAAGAAAGCGACTGCAAAGCCTTGGGCTATCATGTGCATTCATGTGCTACATCGTGTTCCAGGAAGTATTTTGGCTGGACCTTTCAAATCCTTTGATATCCTTTGTATATAGTTTTTTTTAGTTCAACAACCAATTTTCCTTTTTGTTGCTTCAACCACCCAAATTTCCCACTTTTTCTCTTGGTATGTCACCAGGATGGAGGAGGCCTTCTCGATTGGCTTGGCTGGGCACGAAAAAAGCCAGTGGAAGAGCTGAAAGGAGATGTGAAGGAGGCAGGACAGCACGAACTCAGCACGACAGGACTCGAAATGGCTCAAGCCACTCTTGTTAAATGGGGGATTTATGGGGGATTGAACATGATTTAACCATAGTAAATCTAGCTGGTAATGGTTGTAGTATAAACCATTATAAACCAAGTCATAACTGGGCGACCTCTACTGGAAGAGAAGGGGTTCATAGGTACTTTCCTTTCTACGACGATACCCAACCTTAGTTTCATACAGATCATGTATGCAGTTCGGAGGACTTTCTCGGACGCGTGAGTCCAAAGCCAATTGCTTACAGTGACTCGATTAGCTTCTAGACACTGACAGAAGTGGAAGGGTTGGAAGGAAGGATCTAGACGCTGGAGCCGTGCGCAGTGTATGGATGATCTTCCCAAACGGTTTGTGGCCAGATGGTTCAAGCCACAAAGACTGGATTCTTGGACTGGCTGCTTTGTTGCACTTTGCTTCGCTAACGTGGGTTTCAAGCAGAAGCCACACAAAAGATGTAATATGAATCAATATGATATGTTGCTACTCTACTTGCATGTATAGCTTGGGCTGGGTGTCAAACTGGGTCTCACAGTCTGGAAAATAGCTACATAAGGGAAAATCCCATGATGAATCATGTTTGTTCCCCATGAACATGGCATTTTCGTTGGGGGTATACCGTTATACCACCCATTTCTAGCCTCAAACGCATCTCAGGTTTATGGGGGCAAAGCCTGACAAAGAAGAGGCGCCTTTGGCAAAGTCCAAGGCTAGCCCCAAGAAGGCCCGAAATCATGGGATCTATGGCCATGGCCATGGCCGATAACTTCTTAAAATTCGCCAGTCATATGTAGGTCCGTTGGGAACTGCCGCAATCCATCACAGAAGTCCTTCGAAAACAGTGCTCGTAACGGTGCTCGTAACGGTGCTCGTTGGCAGGCGCGGGAGAGGCGTGAGGCCTCTGAGCCGCTGAAGTCGAGACGGATGTCCATGGCCCCCAGGCAAACCCTGCAACCAGGCCCAGTCTGCCTGAGTTCTTTCGGCATCAGCTGCCTTATGAAACCAGTAGGAGCACCTCACATCAAGTCGACTCATGAGATTTCCCTCTTTTTTCTCGGTTCTCTCAGGTTCATCCCTAGTTCTGACTCGGGTTGAACTAGTTGGAAGCCACATTTTTGTATACCGTCTAGCACTCCAACATAGATATGCAACATGGCCCGGCTTGTAGATGATTACCTACAAGTTCAAGTATCTATTAAACAAAGTGGTTTTCCAGTTTTCCATAGCTATGTTAGATTAACAGACGCAATTTTTGCTGATTCCTTCGGCCAGGCGCCCTGCAAGTGCCCGGGATGTCCGCCTCCCCTACCAAGCGCTCGAGCTCGTCGTCGATGCGACGCATTTCCGCGGTGGCCAATGCAAAAGAACCCTCCCCAAAGGGGAAGTGGGTGCCACCTGAGGCTGGGAAATGGCAGTCACTGGCAGTCTACCACTTGTTCTGAAAGATGAATTCTATTAGAGATCTAGGTGTCACAATTAGATGTTGATATGATGATACATTCAAAATATGGTAGAACATTCATCATGTGGACTTGAGCTGAGAGCATGTTTTGTTGATGGTATGTGGTTTCAATTCTATATCCTACTGCATGCTGGATGCTGAGTGGACTTGAGAGGCCGGCACCAATGATGGATGTCCATTCCGTCCATTAGAAAAAATGGTGAATTCTAGCTTTAAACCCGTATCATTCTCCCCAAAAATGGCATCATAGCTTTTAATCAATATATGTACGCACACACGTATATATATATATACACATATATATATACATACGTATATGTAGATGTAACACATGTATCATATGTATGTATTATATATATATACGGATATATATATATATATATATATGAACCATGTTCAGGTTCCCAGAGCTGCACGGCCTAGCCTGGCAGGACTTGCTCGCGGAGAAATTTGGTGACGACATTCTGGTGGACGCCAGCAGGTTGGAGGTGCGATTCCGTCGATTCGCACGGAGTCGCTTTATCTTCATTCGATCCAGATGACAAAAAAATAGTAGTCAATACTGTATTACTGCGAATTATAAATTAAGATTGTATTACTTAGTATTGCTTACTAATCTTACTATAAATCATTACATGTTGTTCCTATATTAATCATCATTGTATGGTGTCTAGTTAGTTGCTATAATTGTATGAATGCTTCATAGATTGTTGACGTCAGGCAGGTGCCATTCGTCGCGTCAGCAAGAGCGGCATCGAGACCATCACCCAGGAGTTGATTCCCGATGACCGTGAGACGGTGGGATGTCGACGACGACAAAACCTGGTTGGTTGAGGGTAAAATATGGTGTTAATATGGTGTAAATAGTTCATATGGGGTGAATATGGGGTTATACTAACCTTTATTGTAAATGAAAAGTATGGGGTTGTATGGGGTTATACTAACCTTTATATACAAAAAAAATATGGGGTTGTATAGGGTTATACTAACCTTAATATATGAAGAGTATGGGCTTATATGGGGTTATATAATGTTATAATTATGTATGTTATGCTAGCCTTGAAGAATATTGGACACATGAAGTTGGGATTTTATCATAATTGAAATGGGAATTCCGTTCTTAACCAAAGCAGTATGAAGGGATGACAGTGGGTTTTTGAACACTGCTCAGATGTCAGCCTGACATACCTTCTGGCAATTTGTTGCAGTTAGCTGTGGAACACCCATGGTTTCCCGAGACTCTCTGTTTGGAAATGATCTAGATTCATGATGGGTTTTCCACATCTTTGTATCAGTTTAATTAAAGGAGGGTTAAAGTGTGCGGTGGAAAACTACCATTTTCAAGTTTGGAAAACTATCTATAACGAGCCATTTTCAATAGCTATTGGTATGCTAGATTGCCAGAGGGTAGCCTGACTGGATGAACATGGATAACAGTGGATGACAATGGATGGCTCTATTGTTTTCATGGTTTTTTCCCATCTCCACAACCACTTTTTGTATGGCAGATACGGATAGATATGATGTGTTTGAAATGGGTTTTTTCAATAGTTAGTTTCTTTCGAAAAAAAGCATTTGCCCTCCCTGAGAGGATGGTCCTAAATTGAGGCTCCTGACCATCTGAAGGGGGACATTTTTTGCGTTTGGGATACTGCGGATGCTGCGGTTGGATCTAGAAGATTCCCCAATTACTGCTGCACTTATGAGACAGCGAGGGTTTTTCTTCGTCCTCTTGCATACAGTTGCATAAAGTGTTTGTCCATAGCAGCCTTCTTGCCACGTTGCTGTTTTTTTTCCCGCTTCCGGTATTTGTCTTTCGTCCGAGTTTCCGCACCATGCTCATTGCTTGATCCTATGTCACATAGACCCCTTGCCGGAAAAAGAAAACGATAGGTTTGATGATTAAAGTATGTTCAACTTCCATTGTTGGTGCTTTCCGTCAGTCAAACCTTTCCGTGCTTTTCTCAGGTGCAGATTGAGGTGAACGAACTCTTCGGCGACAAGCTGGGGGTCCGGCTGCGCATGGAGGGTCTGGTGGTCAGCAACTTTGATGTGCCCGAGGCGGGAATAGTATACCCCAAACCTGATGGGGCCCATGGATTATCACAATTCCTCCCCCTTGTTTTGTCTGGCAATTCGGCAAAAGTGGCCTTAATGAAGCCTGGTTGATAATGAGGAGGTTCCCCCTGGCTCGAGGCAGCAGATGTCGGCTGGCGCTTTGGGGATGAGATCGTTGCTGTGAATGGAAAAGCAGTCGCTTCCCGCGAGGACATGTTTCCAGATCAATAGATGCCCAGGCAGATTGAAACCAGCAGGTCAGGCAGACTCTATTGAAAAACTGTATCAGTAAAACACAATTCACCATGTAGTTTTCAATCTCTCCCTCAATCTAGGATATCCGGAGGGATACAGAGGGTCAAGCCGGAAGAGTCCATGCAGTTTACTGTTCTCGTTGTTGGTAAATCCACCAGAACGTTTGGAGCCAGCGCTTTCCCTCATTGCACTTAAAATCACTTGAAGGACTTCCGAAAGGAGCTTGCAGAAGCGCGACAACTTCTGCCCATCCTTTTCACTGTGAGACTTGGAACGGCGACCAGTGCTCACCCTCACCTTGGGACTGCTCAAGCATCAAAAAAATATCAAGGGGCCAACAGTGTGAGGAGTGTTTTGCTCGATTTTGCCGGGCGAAATGTCTCTTTCTTTCATCATTCATCACTATTGACGATATTATTTACATGATGATAGCAAATGTGTGCATACAAGCGGCTTGATACCGCTTGATACGGCTTGATTAAGCATGATTAAGCAGACAAGAGGAAAATACTTGCCATCAAAGTGATTATACAGCGGCTGTTAGAGTTCTCGCTATCACATGCCTTCCAAGGAAGCGCCTGCGTCGTCCTTGTATCGACGTTGGACGGAAAACCATCAGCAACCCGAGAGACGCCTGTTGCCTAGACGATGTGTTTGCTGAACCAGGTCTTTTGTGGTGTTGCATCAATTGCATCATGTTGTTACTCATTCAAAAGTGATTCAGTGGATCACAGTGGATCAGTAGCGCATCTAGATGTCAATTTGTGGTGGGGTTGGAATCTCTGCATCTCTCAAGCCGAGTCTGACTGAGAAATTTTTGAAGGGTCCCCTAATTCTGTGCTCGGCCCTCAGGTTGGACAAGAAAAAGAAAAGCACCTTGGCTCACTCGATTTGTATATCACGGGATGTTGTAAATACATTTTCTCATGGTGGGGCATGACAAGTAAAGTTTGAGAAAGGCCAGCAATTGCCAAGGGTGAAACTTTGTGCAAGGCGACGGAAGGGGCGTGCCAGCAGCACGAGCGTACCATACCGAGAATCTAGAGAGAGAATTATGGATACCGAATAGTGCCAACAAATAACCAACTCATGAAATCCTCATATTGATTATATTATATTGAATATAAATTGAATTTGATTTATTAGTGAATCTTCTATATTTAATATTTTAAAAAATATGATGAATATACAAAATATATATATATATTTTATAATTGGATTATTAACTTATTTATTAAATAAATATTTTTGGTATTTACTATATTTTTTTCTTTTTTTTTTAAATATAATTTTTTGATCTTGGTTTATTATATTAAATATATTTAATTTTTATTTAATTATATATTTTTGATTCTTAAAAATTTGATATTGATATTTTATTATTAATATTATGGTTTTTGAAAATTTATATTATATATATATTATTATTTTTTGATATTTTTTATAATGAATAATGATGATGGATATTGGAAAATTAAGGAGGATAATTAAATGAAAGAAAATGATTAACAGAGGTCGGCAACTTATAAGGAAAGGAATATGGAGGTTAAGGACGAAAACTAAAGGAGAAATTATAAATGGTAAGGGAATGGAAAATAAATATTGGAGGATGGAATTGGAGGATGGAGGACGAAAATGAAAGATATAAAATGGAAGGCGGAGGGCGAAAAATAAAAGATAAAATATAAAATTACTACTAATATTACGATAAGCCTAGCCCAGAGCTGCCGCGCGCAAATCGCGAGGGTCCGAAATCCCCAAATTCCGCCACTTTTTGGGGAAT
>BGPT01002738.1:10622-28241 GCA_003297045.1 Symbiodinium sp. clade C Y103 | reverse complement strand
GGGTTGGTGGGTTGGGTTGGTGGGTTGGGTTGGTGGGTTGGGTTGGTGGGTTGGGTTGGTGGGTTGGTGGGTTGGGTTGGTGGGTTGGTGGATTGGGTTTAATTTCTAAAAGGGCTCCGAAGGGAATAATTTTTAATACTTTTGACTTCTATAATACCGTATACTTTTTCTACATTTTTACTTTTAAAAGTGGTTCGAACATGAGGTATTTTAATATTTTTTTTTTTCCAAATTCGTTACAACAACGTGCAACTTTTCATGTTTTATTTGTCAAGATGTCTCCGTATCCGCTACTTTAACGAGCCTATTTTTCGACCCTTTGGAACCGTAAAACATTGGGAAAAAGACAATATTTCGTGACTTTCCTACCTTTTGGGGCACCTGCATCTATTCTCTTCTGACTTTCTTCTTATCTGATCTTCTTTCTTCTGATTTTCTTCATCTTTTTACTTTCTTTATGGTTGTGCGTTTTCTATTTGTCCATATTGACGGAAGGTTTAGCTTCTAAATTTCCTTCGAATAATAATAAAAACACTTTTTTATCTATAAGCGATCAACCGAAAACCCACGCTGTTGGAAACAGCGGGCCAACCCTAGTATGAAAATAAAACAAAAAAAAATTGAGGAAACTAAAGGCATAAAAAAAATATTATTTTTAATATTTTTAAATATTAATATAAGAAACAATTAAAATATTTATGAGGAATTTTTAAATTTTAGGATTAGAAATTATAAATATTTGGATAATATAATATTTTCGATTTTATGATTATGAGGTGGAATTTTGATTTTATATAATAAAATTATTTTTTTGTAATATATTATTAAATTTATGTTATTATGGTTTTAAATATTTAATATAATTATTGAAATAAAATATAGATTAGGTTCGATATTTATTTTTTAATTGTTTTTTATTTTTATTTTTCTAGGTTTTGCTTGGATAATTTTATAATTACCTTATTTTTTATAAATTTTTTATTATTAAAAAAATACGATATAATTTGTAGATGCGTTTTTTAGCTCTATATTTTTGTTTTGTCACTTTTAAATATACCTATTATAGGCAAAATACGGCCAATTAAGTTTCTTTTCTCAAAGCTCGGCTCTCCCATTCTTGATGTCAAAAATTAGATTTGGCGAACTAAATCTATCCAAAATAATAAATGTAAATTATAAGAAATCTGGAAAAATCTATTTCTTCATTTCGTTTTTTTTTATATAATGCTACGGAGGTTAATACATACACAAATGAATGCGCATAGTCAATTGATAAATTCCCAATTTTCTTAAAACTATATATTTCCATATTTTTTCTGTTTTTATTACCTATAAATTACATTAGAATTCCTAGTAATTTAACTCGCAAATATCAAAAGCCAAAAATATCCATTATCAATATAATGAAAAAGCAATACTATTTGCACCCAAAGCATCACCGGCCAAATAATGGCGACGCCGGCAGCAAGCAACTGCTCAAGAAAAATGCGAACTACCAGAAATGACGTAAAGAGCAGAACAAAGGGCTACTAATACCAAGCAAACGCAAAAAAATAATAAAACCTTAAAGGTAAATACGACATAATAATCAACAAAAATATACAACGAACAAAGCAAAACCCGAACCTCCCCAGCAAGACCGCCTCCCCTCCACCTTCAAAATCATAATACATCATTCCACAATTCCATCCTTCATGCATACTCAGGACTCAAACATCCTGCAGCCTCTAAAAAATACCCTCGGTTCAAATCCCAAGGGTCATACGAAAAACATATTATACAAAAGTCCGCACCGCAACCCCTCCTAGTATCCCATTACGCAAAGCAAAAATAACGCTCAACCATCCCCAAAAAAATCCTACAAATTTCGTAAGCAAATCAAACCTACCATAAAAAAAATCTAAACTATACTAATTTTACGATTTATATTTCCCATTTCATTTAAAGGCAAACATCAAGCCAAAATCTACAAAATTATATTCCCTATAATTTATACCTATTTTTTTAAATAAATATTAACAAATTCAATTTCCTACCATCTACAAACCATGTTAATATACAAATTCAAAAATCATACAATTTCTCTATAAATTTTTAGCATAATAAAAAACCCAAACCCAAATCCCAATAAAGATTAAATCCTCATAAAAAATCAATATTTTCCAAATTAGTCTTAACATAATTAGACCCAAATAATCCCCATTTTCTTTTATTTCTTTAATTTTTCAATATTTTATTTTTTTAAATAAATCGATTAATCCACATTAATCCAAACCCCCCATTCATATACAATCTATTCTCCAATTGGTTTTGGTTAGTAAAATCCACCAGAACCTTGAATTTTATTTGAATTTGAACTAATTGTCCAAAAATACCCACAATAAAGAATTCCGTATTTGTTTATTTTTGCGACCTTTTGTGTAGTTTTATACATTATTTGCATACTTCGTTTTTTTTTAAAAAAATACTTCTTTTCTTCGTTTTAGAAGCCAACAAATACAAATTTCCTTCCAAAAAAAGATGGGATTGTGCCTAGAGCAGTGGAGTGAGGCAATTTCTCATCAAACAAAGTAAATGGGGTTTTCTATGGTTCTTTAGCCCCAATACAATGCACATAACTTTCCGTAATGGGCTTATTATGGGTCACTAACTTCGAGATGACACTGCCTGGATCCAAATGGACCACTTTGGCATGTCCGATTTACGCACTCTAAAAGCGGCGAACATTTGCGTTCAAAGTACCAACAATTCAGAATATCTTAAACTTTAGCTGGTCCAGGGTAGGATATATCATGTCTTGGCGTTGTTTTCAAGATCGTTCAGATTCGTTCAGAAGGTTGTTTGCAACAAGGCAGAAGGTGCAGCGGATTGCAGTGGTGCAGCAAATTCTAACCCGGAAATCACCCAATAGATATCATACTGGCTTTCTCTTTCGGCCCTAATCAACATTCAAATAAAATCAAATACATACATATTCACAATTTAATATATACATTTGACAACTATAATTTGCACATCACTATTCATCAACATCTAGTTGTACAGTGATATATAATTATAAAAATATATATATATATGTATATTATAGAGTAGATAATGTATAAATGTGAGATATATTTACATATCTTCCCTGTTGTCCTTTGTCCATGTGTTCATGTGCTCTGGAATCCTTTGCTTCATCTCCTCTTCTTCACAAAGTAAATCAGCAAGCCGATCACTGCAACTACGACAAGACCGCCACAAATGAAGACCCAAAGGCCAGTACGACAATATCCAAATGTTTCAATCACATTCCTTGTGAGTACATTGGGCTGAGAGAAGAGTCCGTTCGTGTAGCACACTCTGAATGGAGACTTCGGACAGTGGCAGGCATCTGGAAATTGACAACCCAAGCCATAGCTATAGCCAGACTCAAGACCGAGAGGAACTGAGCTAGGACATTCACCATTGTTGGTCATTGCATACAAGGTGATAATCTGCTTCGCTCGAACCAAGATCTGCCTGTAGGCCACATTTGCGTTCTTAATGGCCTTGTCGATATCTCCAGTCTCGTTGGCTTTCATGGTGTTGATCTCATCTGACACGGAATGGCTCAGCGCGGTGCCATGCTCCTGTCCCGTGGTGGGAATTTGACCATACAAAAACATGAAGTTGGAACAGTTGGAACTTGCTCCCTGGCCTACTGGTGTCTTGGATTGCTTGGATTGCTTGGATTGCTTGGATTGCTTGGATTGTCTTGGTCCTTTATTACACAAATGAATACAAATGACACTTGAAAGAGCTGTATCAAAAACTGAGCATAGCCCAACCCTCGAGGATTCTGCCGGTCCTGGCTATCAGCCCTGAAAGAGCGTGCGCTTTTTAAGACAGCCAAGATCCAAATGATAGCTGTCAAACGAAGCATGAGGATTTCACACTGCGACGGGTCAACGACGATCAATTTTAACTTGAGCCCGAAACAGATTCCGATGCAAGTCAAGAGCTTGAAAGCAGGACTGCTAGACTTCGTGAAATCGAAGGAATCAATTGTAGCTCCATTTGCTTTTGAATCAACTTAAATAAATATATATATATATATATGTACATACACACACACACATGTTTAAATTGTTTTTAAGTATATGTATATATACACACTGAATCAAGACTCGATGCTGACTCCAGGTCTTTTGCAATCATCGAATCAACAAAACTGTACATCTGCTGCTCAATTCCATGCAGAAAAAAACAATCAAGGCCCGGCCGTGTGCACGCCTAATTGGATCTGAATTAAGAACCGAAAGCGGGCATATCTTGAATCGAATTTCACGTGTGTAGCTCTTCTTTGGTGCCTGTAAAATGCCTTACAGATCCTTACAGTGCCAAGGAAAATCCTTTCTGATCGTTGAATTTCAAGCCTGAGCTTCATTTTGGAAGCTGTTCTACCATCATTCTTTGCTTGATCTGTTGTCATCGCATGTCAAAGCCCTTGCCCAAAAAACAGGTGGGGCTGCTTACGGACGGAACAAACTGCCTTGCGTGACTGCCCCTGTCAGCGGCTCAGTTCCTACTGTGTATCCATAGGATTCCTGCAGCAACTGATTCACAGGATGGAGGTACAAACCACACCCCAAATATATCCAAATCTGAGACAGTTGGGATTATATTCCCCCAAATCAGGTTTTACACAACTGTAAAAAGGATAAAATCTATCTGAAAGGACCATAAGCTCAAATTGTAGTTATATAAGTAGACAAAGCCTCCGTCTAACAGAGGCAACTAAGGTTGATAGGAAACCCGCACTAAAGATATGATAGTTCTTGTGGTCACTGGCAATGTGGGTGAAGGCTATGTCCAAGTTCACCCAGTACATCCCATTTTCCTGTTGAATGATCTACCATTATCTACCATTGATTATGCTTAATATCGATTATTATCTACTTCATGATGGATATGGATGGATATTGACTACCATTAGCTGTTCTTGAGTTAATCAACGGATAATTGATCTTGTTTTTTCTAATGATCCACCATTGATATCCATGTATTCTCCAGGGACCATCTGTTTTTCTTGCGGAACCTCAGGTTTGATGGTTCAATCCCAAGCTTGATGGTTGAATCACCATCAAATCATAGCAAATCCTCCATGTCTCTTGGTCAATCCACCATTTTTCCATGAAGCAAACCATCTTTCTCCCCCGTAGAAAAAACTTCCATTCTTCCAGGGATCTCGCCACCTTGGACCACCAAGTAAACCCTGCTTCGCTGATGTCCTTCTCATCCTCTGCACGGTCCATCTCTTCTAGTTCTTCGTCCGCGAAGTGTCCTGACTTCCGGCTGAAAAGCAGCTTTTGGAATGGTCAAAATTCAGATCGAACCAACCAATTTATAGGATTGATGATGATTGATGGGAATATGATGTACCAATTTATGATGGAATTTTAGCTGAATTTCATAGGGATTAAAAAATTGGGGTTGAACCATGAAAAAACCCGCCACTGCCTTTTTTTTCTTAATTTGATAAATGATGTTTTAATGGGGATAAACCATAAGATTGATTTTGATGGGATCTGCTTGGGGATCTTAATAAACGGTATTGAACCAACCAATGAACCAAGCAATTTATGGGAATTTGTGGGGGATGTCACCATCACAAACGAGCGATTCAACCAACTGATTATGGGATTTCATGGGGATATTCTGGGTATATAATGGCGAATAGGACTTGTGGGTGTATCTGACAACGGATGAAAACGGGAGATTTACCGCATGTAGATATAAACATCTGGCCATTTTAAGAAGGAACATCTTATGACTAACCACTAAATTTATGGCCAGCAATGTTGCCATGCCCCAACAACTTGCGGGACGATCCACGTCCAAGTTCTGTGATGGACATGTGTTCCTTATTCCCTCAGCGAAGGTATGACCGTCCCCTGTACGGTCCCCTCTCCTCTTTTTTGAAAGTCCTTTATGTTGGCAAAAGTGGAGGTACTATTCCTTTATGTGAAAATGCTAATGGTCAAGTGAGTATCTGTGGGGTGTAGCGCTGGTGCTGCCGGTAAATTTAGGAGCTTCTCATCATTTTTTCTCTATCACGCACCCACACATGTCGAAATGAAGGTGAGAACCATTGATTTTTGGACGTTTGGATGGTATCGAAATGTACACAAACAAACACACAGAGAG
Source organism: Symbiodinium sp. clade C Y103 (assembly GCA_003297045.1). NCBI lineage: Eukaryota > Dinophyceae > Suessiales > Symbiodiniaceae > Cladocopium > Cladocopium sp. clade C. The sequence goes on along the minus strand of BGPT01002738.1, from coordinate 22,073 downwards.
ATCGCGTACTGTATATGCTGTCCCAAATTTGTTCCAAAAGAAAGCACAAACAAACACACTCTAGATACAACTCATGAGAACTGTTTGCCCTTCTTAAAGTCACAAACAGGAACCAACCCTGGTGCAATATTTGTGTACGGTATGGTTCAAATTGATTTAGCCCAGAAATAGCTGGCTATATACTCCTAAACATGCCCAGTCATTTCTGATTCTACAGGGTAACCCCAAGAACAAGACCTGTAATATCAACCCCAGATTCAAAAATGGAGAATCATGAATATCTGGCCTGTTTGATTGGAAAGGTACCATTTTGGTAGTGGATGAACTCAATCTTCGGGGGAAATCCTCAAGTTTTAATCAGGATAGATCGTCTCCTACGGGGAGACCATGAACCCCATTCTATCAACTGTTCCATATATGCCTAGCATCTCTCAGTATGCCCATCTGGTTGGTTCCCAGCTCCCTTGCTACATGCTTATGTATCCATTACGGGAATGGCAAAGAACCGCCATGCCATGATATACCCATCAATCCATTGATTGTAGGGTTGATATTCCAGTCCGTCAATTTTGCTGGATTATTCCTATTTTACTGGAAGGTTAGTATAATCCTCCAACTAATCATCAACCAGCAGAGGTTCAGCAGCCACTGCTCATTTCTAACCCATATAGTTGTTGCTGGTTATTGTCTATTATCTATTCCCATAATCTTCCTATCAAAAACTCCTGTGATATTCCCATTTCATATTCCCATCTGTCGTTTCTATCCCAAGGAACCAACCATCATTTCACAGTTATATCCCCATGTTGTCATGGTTAAAAGCCCTATCAAATGACTATAACATACCGTTATGATCCATTATCTCACTTACATCCTTATATTTTCATGGTTGTTTAACACCCCTTATGAAATGTTATATCACCATTTTTTCATGGTTAAAGTCCATTAAACTCCCCTATGAAATGTTATATCCCCATATTTTGATGGTTAAAACCCCCATTAAACGACTAAAACCATAAGGCCCACAGCTTGGTAGATCTCCAGTGCCTTCCAAGCGTCGGTTCACATCCCGCACGCCTGCCTGGCGCAGCGCATTACGCACCCGGAACAGGGCCCGGCGCTTGGCACGGACCAAGCTGTCCGCCTGGAGTGGAGGTGGGACGGGGGGGATTCCCCTAGAAAAATGGCGGGTCTATAAATCCTTGGGATGGAAAGACACATCTTAAAAAGTCTTAAAACATCTTAACACCATTTTTCCAAATAGATTTCAATGAGATAAACATCACTTTGAGACAATGCAATGTAGTTGAAGAATGTTGAATATCTCTATTCTCTCAGGCTTCATCACTTGCGATAGATCGGGAAGCCTTTGGTCCTCTGCCCAGGAAGTTGCTCATTGCTTTGGATCAAACATTTGAATCGTTCCAATGGTTTAGCATTGTTCAATCAGTAGCAACAGTATGCAACAATTGGAGTTACTGTAGATGTAACTAGGAAAAATAACACCAGTCGCGATACTGATGCTCACGACCAAACTTGCATGCAATACCAGCCAGAGTTGTAAGAATGATAAGCAGAAAGACAAATAACAGGAGACATAACAAGACTAGTATATAACTAGTAATCCCATCACTCTAATATTAACCACCCCCGAGAAACCATGGTTCCAAAATGTTCCAAATATGTGGTTTCATCCCCTACATCCACGATGGTTTCTGGAGGGTGTCTACTGTCCAATATGAACAGGGCAAGGGACTCATGTTGGTAGCTATGGAAAGTCACCATTTTTGATAGGTACTGTAAATCATCGTTATCATCTATTTCTTTGGGCCATGGCTTGCACTTCGCAAACCGCACCAAATAACAAGGTGGACTCAACAACACAAATACGCCCACCACCTGTTGCATCAGAAGAGGCCGGCTGTTGGCTCGCTCCATGATGCTTCGCAGGTCCTCTCCGAAAACCCATGGCAAGTAGGCTTTCTACCCACTTTTTGGCTGGCAGGGTTAGTTGGAGGAAAATCTATAGAAACAAACTTAAACCTCACCAAAATCATTCAGATTCGGGATTTGTGGATGTTGATGAATGTTTATTGATTTTCCATTCCTAAGAGAGCCACTAGCTACAGGCCGGCAATTCCGGCCGCACCGCCGAAGGCATTGCGAGATTCCCTGGAAGCTAGAGGTATCAAAGCCAGCGGCTAGGCCGGGGGTGCCGCCCAGAGGTTTATCATGGTTTACCATGTCACCAACTCTTGAGGCTTTGTTTGGGGGTTGTTTAGGGTTTGTTCAGGGTTTCATTTTTCTTTTACAGTGGTTTAAAGAAGATTTTACTTTCGAGACTAACTTGGGGATTCCTGCCAGATTTAGTATTAGGGTTTAAGATGTAATTATGATTTTTGGGTTTTGTGTCTTGGAAACAAGTCTCGTCAGCCGGTAGGCCAAAATCCCAAAATGCATAAAACACTGCCCCTGCGCAGTTAAGATACACTTCCCCGGGCAGCACCCCCGTCCTGGCCGCATATCTACATACTATACATACACACATACAGTCACATACATAATATACAATAATATACATAAACACATAGATTCTAATCATCCTCCCAACTACTATCAAATATCATCAAATATCCCAGTTCTGACTTCTCCCCATCTCCCTCTGCTCCTCTTCCTTCTCGCGTTGGGTGCGTTGGAGACCGCGGCGCTTGTCGGAGACAATGCGTTCGATCTTTTGCTCCAGAGGCTCGACTTTGCCCATGGCCTGGACGTTGTAAAAAGGGGGTGATTTCAACCAGCCAATCATCGGGATTGAACCATGACACACAGTGATTCACCATGATTTAAACAACAAACACTTAAACAACAAACATAGGGATTTAACATTATTTAATATGAATTAACATGATTTAACCACCTAACATGGGATTGAACCATTCAAAATATCGAGATCTTAATGATCAAACACGTGAATTTTTACCAACCAATTTGTTGGAATCTAAGAATTAAAAATTGCTGTGGCAAGGCGTGAACTCAATATTTCATGGACGATCACGTATACCCTCCAATGGTACCCCTCCAACAATCGGGACTCAATCCCCCAATCCCGTTCATCTGGGTTGATGGGGGTAAATCATCTCCATTCATGATGCAGCTCCTAGTGCAACTGGCTGCCTGCATCACGCGAAACTTCACCTCCTGATTGGGAGCTTGGGCCTTGGCTTGATCCGGATGTACCGACCGGAAGCCAATCTCGTTGCAACATCTGTTCAAGTGTAACTTGCTACAACATGCTACAACATTACCGTGAACTTGGTAACTTGAATCTCAAGTCAGATCAAAGTCCCAGAAAAAAACACAATCTCAATCGATCACAGTGCGACAATTCGCTTCCTGCCTCTTTCAACTCTTCCCTTTCCTTCATCTCCTTCACTCGACGTTCTTGCAGTTTCTTCATGGTTGCTTGTTGGTAGCTTGTCACCTGGCAGCAGGTTCGAACTCTGAGTTGTCTTGCAACATTTTCGGACACATGAAGGCTGATCAAGGACTGGACGGGAGACTTAATATAGCTTCCCATCCAGCTAGTACCCCAAATTCCCAGCTCCCAAAAAGTCCCAAAAAGAGAGAAGCTAGCAACAAAAAATCTGGGATGTTTGGCATTGGCATTATTGACCACATTCATTCGGAGGCACAGCAAGATACGGCGCGACTGGCATGAGTTTGAGTATGGTATGTCATGTCAATTCAAAAGGGCAGAACAGTCATGCTGTCAGCCTTTCGCACCATCAAGTTGCGGAACATCAGGTCTCATACTTCAGCAAACAAGACACAGAACCCTGAACAATCTAAGAAATACCCTCCGGTAAACTAACTTAGCTATGGAAAATCCACAATTTTAATGGGAACATCCACTATAAATGGCCATTTTCAATCGCTATGTTAGTTTACCAGAGGGTATCGCAAATGGATCCAAATGGTGAATCTGCGAAAATTCTCTTGAAGAAGAGCGCAATTGCAATCGAACATTTTCCATCAGACCTATGGCAACACCTATATAGATAACAAACCCTCATCCCTTTGCCAAAACGTGAATTGCTTCCGAAGACTGTAAGGAATTCCTGCAATGGTCTGTTCGGATCTCTGAGTAGCCACTGGTTGTCTGACCGCTGACAGAGTTTCCACACCCCCGCACCTTTTCCGTGCTACGCACCGGTGCAACCGGTGCAGTGGGACCTGAGGTCACACCACCCAGACTGTGTCCAACATGGACTAAGCGCGTGGCTGGATTTGTTTGCAGAAATCCAAGAAGAGAATGATCAAAAAGATGGTACCCTGCTGTTCCCTCAAAACGGCTGGGATCTATGGAGCTTCATTCCCCTCCCACCAAAAAAATGCATTGAGGATCTGAAAATTGGATACTCAAATCCACTGGTGAATCACCATCCAATAGGCTATGGGGGGTACACAAGCCTTTTTCAGACACACCCAAATTCACTATTCAGTGGATACATCCATATTTTCGGTTGGTTCAATCATGTTCAAATCACTTTTTTTTTTCAGAGTTGAATCCCCATGTTTGATGGTGAACTCCATATTTCTGATGTTGGATTCCGGATTTTGATGCTTCAATTCCCATTTTTTCAGGCTTATCTTCCCATATTTTCCATGCTGAATTTTCCACCTCTGCATGAAAACCTGGACTCAGCCAGACTCAGTGAGACTCAGGCCTGGAGTGGTAGGTCGATGATAGCGCCAATCTCTCCTGGGGTCCTGGACTCCGTCATGGGGTACCCCAATAGCTGGATGAGAACTGGGGGAACCCCCATGACTTAGGAAACCTCCAGAGGCTTTTGTGATATAGCTGACTATAGCTTCAGATATATTCAGAGATAGGGTAACTACAGGTAGATATAAGTAAATATAGGCAAATGTAGATAAATGTTTCAAGCGTTAGCTAAGTGTCACCTGTAAGTAAATCAGCTGCACATGAGCAATTTTTTTTATCCCTTTTCCATAGCTATGTGAGATCATACAATTGGAAAATCTTGGAAAAACATTAATCTATGTACAACCATCATTTTCGATCATGCATATCAAATTTCCACATAAAACGATTGACTTGATACCCACACAAACCCACTATTGGTTGGGTCATAGCATGTCAAAACGCCCAACTTGCCGGCCTTGGGCATGCTCGGGTGTCGGCTCTGACTGCGTGTCGGCGTGTTGAAGACGAAGGGCTCAGGCTGCGTCACGCCACGGTTCATGTACTTCCGTCGTTCCAACCTCAACCAGGTTCGGGAGTTTCACTAGCCTTCAACCAAAATATATAACATGCGATAGTGATTTTTCGATGATCAACATCCATCAATGAAATCACATTGAAGCACTGAGGGCATCTAGCCTTTGGAGACCATCATCCCAGATATAAGTATAACAACAAGTCTGGTACATCATGAACAAACCTCAGTTGTCGCGGATGGTGTACATAATCTCAATCTTAGGCTTGTTATTTTGAATGTCTTATGATTGGGTTTCCCACATCATTTGAAACTACCAACCAGTTTCACTGGTTTCTTTCACCGTTTTTGCTGACTATGATATGTGTTACATCCATTTACATTCTCACTTCCAATTTTTTGCTTGTAAACTCCCCATCTATGGTAGGCAAAACCACTACTTCAAACCACCATCACCAGCCCCTCCCTCAACCACTCAACCGGCAAGGGACTGCCGCTTGATCCGCTCGTGGCGAGCGGCAAAGTCTGGAACCTATTCCAAAGGCTATCAAGGCACCAATCGCACTGGTTTCAGAGAATAGGATACCCTCTGGTAAACTAACATAGCTATTGAAAATGTGATTTATAGTTGATTTTCCCATTAAAAATGGTGATTGTCCATAGCTATGTTAGTTCACCAGAGGGTAATAAACCCCTAAGGTGTTTAATTATAATTTCAATGTCAACCCTGGATTCATAAACCTTTAGGGATGTCAACCCTGGATTGAAAAAAAAACTCACCGCTGTGTAATTTTCGCGGGGTTACCATCAGAAAGAATATCACTAGTTGGAGGCTACCACCATTTTTCCATAAACCCGGGTTTATTAATCCGGGGTTGGCATTTGTAAGCCATGGTTCCTATCATACATGGGGTTGTTTTCACCTCGATCTTCCCTTGATCAATTTCTGGCCCCGGAATCTTGAACCAAACATGGGGTTCCTGAAATTGTCGACCCAAATATGTTTGGGGGTCCCCAATTACTGTAGAGAAACGTCCGCAGGGTCATAGGGTGATGTGCGATTTTGAGGAAACCCCCAAAATCTCATGGCAGTAAACATAATTTTCCCAATTGAAACAGTCGTAAATTGGGGTACAGTAGATTATGTATATATATAATTGTATGTGGGGGTTCCTTGCAAACAATGGGGGATCCCCAAAACCATGGGTTTCAATGCAAAAATGGTCTAATGACCTGGATGATTTGGGGGTACCGCCAATCCCGCATGTTTTTTTCATCTTTGGACAACCCCGCATGATTGTTGATCAAAAGCAAGCCATCAAACATGTGCAAGCCTCCTCCAAACCAGCTTTTCCTACTGTTTCTTGAATGTGGAAAGCAAATGACAGGATGACATGACCCACATCCATCCTGAAGAATTGGTACCCCCCAACTTCATGATTTATCCATGTTTAGCATCATTTGTACCATTAATTGCAAACTTTTGGTAGACTTCATTTTCAGACAAACCCAAGAATATCAGTGTTGATTGTATATACACACCATTCTATCTCCATCAAATCCCCCATCAAATCCCATGGTCAATTGATTGATATCCAATTTTGTTTATGAAATCCACAAACTCGCAGATTAAATCCCCACGAATTGGTTGGTTAAATCACTGGTTTAAACATATCAATTGGTTGGCTTGGCTAAATACCATTTAAAACAATTTAAACACCCACATTTCACCACACATTCCGGTTCTTATCAAATCCCATTATCAATTGGTTCCATCCCTAATTTTTGAGTGTTACATCCGAATTTGGTAAGACCACTATATTTCCACTACCAAACAGTAGCCTCCGTGGTGGACGGTTCTCGTGGGATGTCGCGTTCCCAGTGTGGACGCGGTGCTGACGCTGACTGCGGACGTTGAGGGCCACGAGGATGTTGCCCTGCGCAAGGATTTTCAGCATGTGGATACCACCAATTTTGTGTATAAATGTATGTCTAGATTCTATATGTGAATCATAATATATATATATATATATCATAATCTATCAGAATCTTATCTATCCATCTACAGTATCCATCTAATCCATACAGTATATATATATATATAGAGTAGAAATCCTCAATGATCAGCAGGATCTCATGAGGATTTAGAATGCCGAGATTTGGTGATCTCCTCCAACCCCAACAAGCAGCAGCTATCTGATTGTCATCCCCAGGAAATTCCCATGACAAGATCACACAATATAATCACAGAATCACCGGGTTTTATCATATTTTATCATATTTTTATCATACTTTATCATATTTTTATCATACTTTGTCATATTTCATCATAATTCATCATACTTCGTCATACTTCATCATATTTTTTCATATTTGAATCATATTTCATCATATTTTCAGGTCGCAAGCCCATCTGCAGCCCCTTTTGGTCAAGTGGATTGTAATAAAGGCTGACCCAACTCCATGGAATTTCCCAGTGGAGTACGTGGACAAATCCGCTCCACAATCTGCACGGCCAGCTTCCTGAGAACAGCAGAAAGATTAAACGATTTGAGGTGCACACCACATCTATACATTTTTGTGTGGTAATAAATCTGATAACCATGATCCTTATGATCCTTATCCGCACCATTGTTAGTTGCTATTTTTGTTTCTAGCATTGTTTACACATATATTATATCTTCCATTATCTTCCTATATAACTATGTATATATCTATATATGTAAATACGTACATTAGCATATGTAGATATGCGCATTAGCATAAATAGTTGTTAACAACATCATATCCACACCTAGAGCCTCCAAGCACCTCCAACGATGAGGCCCCAAGCCATTGGGACCTTCACCAAGCAGCTTGAGGATGCCCAGGAAGGTCCAGCCGCTGAGATCGACCACCTGTTGGTTGATGACTAATGAAATGGGGATTTTCATAATACATCATAATCCAATAATCTCTGTGTGGAATATATATATATAAATACATGTATATATATACATACATTAAACTCACAATCCAATAATGTATTTGGGGATTATTATTATATATATATATACGAGTATATATATATATGTATTTTATTATGTGTGTATATATATATATATACAAGCTTGTACTAATATGCTATAATATATTTGGGGATGAGCCAATTATCTTATAGCATATCTAACCAATACTTGTAATATCTGGAAGAATCTCAGAATCCACGGGGAATCCTCTTCTCAACTGGCCTCGCGTTTCAGGACTTGCTCCTCTGCTTGGAGCTTCAACAGTTGATGTTGTCGTTGCCGGCTCTTGGCCCTCAATGACTCAACCATGGCTTGCAGCTCTCCATCAGATGCTCCCTGCGGTGGAAAAATGGAAACCGTGATGGCTGAAAAAAATGAGAAGACGCAGACATAGGTTTAACCAGCAACTAAATTCTAGTATTATCATGTTACAAGAAAAACACATCAACCATTCCTCAATCTATCTCAATCTAACTTTTGCCAGCTTGAAATCAACTAAGTGTCTTGCTCAAGCCAATGTGAGTCTTGGAGGATGTGTATCAACCCCAGTCGCAAATGGTTTCAATCCAGAGCCTGAAGTCTACTTTGGATCTTCAGATTGATGGTTTCCTCAGCTGTAGGCAAGTGGCTTGTCTCAAAAAGTCAGTCTGTGAGAATCTAGTTGGACCAACTCTGTTTCATCATGCCTCGTCTATCACAAACATATCCACAAAAAAAACTCAAAATCATACCACTGAAGAATAGTTTCATTGGCTGCCTGGCCCAAGAACTCGTCCAAATCTTTCTCAAGCACTCGGTAGGAAACACAGTTCCGCCATTGCTTCAGTATCAATCGAGCAGATCGGTGCCTTTTAAATTCCTCGACTTTTTGCCTTTTGGCTTCTTGAACTCCGCGATGTCCACGCCAGACTCTTTGAATGGTCATGGCACTCTCTGAACGTCGCTTCCAACGAAGCGCCGAAAGCTTCAAGCGCCAGAAGGACTGCAAACGCGGCACAGCCGCCCTCTTTTGGAGCAAGATTTTTCTCAAGCGCCGGGCTCGGCTCCATGCTTGGATGAAGCCCAAGGCCCAGCTGCGCAGCTTTGCTTCTTCACGGCAATGACGACCACGTTGCCAGCTCTGTAAACGAAGAACTGCCCGGAGCTTTCGCATCGCTGCAACTCTCTTTCTGGCAACAAAGCCCCTCGCATTCGTCTGAACCCTGCGAACCGCTTGGAGAATTGAATGGAAGCGCTTCCATGCTTGGTGGGATCTCACACAGGCTTGAATCTGCACTGCTGCTGCTCGTCGAACACCGGACAAAGCATGGCTTAGAGCTTCCACTGCTTCACGCTTCAGAAAAACCAGGCTTTTTCCGACCGCCCATGTTTGTTTTGGGATCACACAAATTGATCTGCGGGGCGTCCGTGGTGTGCGAGGAGTTCTAGGAGAACTTGGACTCAACGTTGGGGAAAGAGGCTCAGACAAACGCTCGAAAAGTAGGCGAGCAGCTGACGCCAAGTGCCCTCTGGCTACTTGTGACTCCACTTGCACTCGCTCAGGACTCAAGCAAATAAACTCCTTAACCTTGGATCTTCAGGAATCTGCTAAAAAAACACCGGCAGATTCCCCAGTCATGGTGGATTTATGGGAACATATCATAAACATTCAAAAACCATATACAAGTTTGATACACCGTCAGAACATCTAAGTAACAGCCTGCCGATGTTTGAGACGAACTGGAAATCCCACCCGGCTCACTTCAATGGCCTGCAACACACCTTGATACTGCAGCTGCTGCACCACGGATTTTCGTTCGAAACTTCCAGCCACGTTCTTTTGATTCGGCTTGATGCATCGCACAAAGTGGGGTTCTGTAGAGCGGATACGCTCCATGAGTTTCTGCAATTCACCTGATGTTGCAGCCGTTCCCTGTCTGTTTCTGCCGTTGGCTTTCTGGGAACAGTTGCGTAGACCATTGATGCCCCCGAAAAAGTCTGAAAGAATTATATACGAACATGGCGTCATTTTGGATCTCATTCCTTTGGAGAGACAAGACAAAACCACCAACCAGTTCAATTTATGAACAATTGTCTCAATTACTGTAGTCAGTACACTTTGTAATAATTACTTTATATCACTATATTTCAAACGCAAGTTTCCAGTGCGTATCTACCCACCATTCAACAATCCAATCATCTATCGTCCATCATCTGATCATTCCATCCATTTGACATTGGTTGTATACCCTTTGCATCCCATATTGTAGCCTATGTTCTTGCTGTTTTCCTCCTTTCCTTGATGAGTTTGTATCCCATTACTCTTATCGCTGTTGGACGCCACTATATCCTCACAATGTTTGCTTGTATACTATTCTACCCACAGCTGGGACAAATCTCCCAGTTCCCCAACTGTCAATCTCTCATTTACATTCATGCATATTCAAAAATATTCAAAATCCAATTGCGTTTCTGCTTCTATATCTTTACCAGTTTGTATCTCCATCATAAATCCCACTATCTCCCATACACAAATACATATGCACATAAATCAGAAATCAATATGTATATATATATATATACATATCTTTATACATATCTTTATACATATCTTTATACATATCTATCGTGCGTACTGTGTAGATGTGATTCTATACAATGTAAATATAATAGTATATATACATATGATAATATATCATGATAATTCATGATATATATGATATATATATATGATATATATATAAATATATATGATATATATATGATATATATATATATGATATATATCATATATATCATATATATATATATATATATCATATATATATATATATATATATATCATATATATATCATATATATATGATATATATATATATGATATATATATATATGATATATATATGATATATATGATATATCATATATATATATGATATATATGATATATATATGATATATATGATATATATATATATGATATATATGATATATATATGATATATATGATATATCATATATATATATATATGATATATATGATATATATATGATATATATGATATATATATATATGATATATATGATATATATATATATATATATGATATATATATGATATATATTGTGAATGTTCCAACAACACTTGTCATGTTGCCACCATGTCATGCATGTTCCATCTCTGCATCCAACCTTGTCGCCGGCCGCTTTCCGCCGCATCAGAC
>BGPT01002737.1:59011-72944 GCA_003297045.1 Symbiodinium sp. clade C Y103 | reverse complement strand
GACCTCCACCCCCTCTGGCTGTGTCCTGTTCCCTCGGATGGGTGAAAGACAGGACACATCGTTCAGTGAGGGAAGGCGAGACAGCTGTCGCTGAGATGCCTCCACTGTATGTGGCACCAACGCAAATGGAAGGANATGGAAGGAACCCTTCCATGACCGTCGTACCTTTTGCACACGAGCTGAAAAAGAGAGAGTGCCGCGGAGTTCACTGGTGTTGACCTCTCTGAATATGTACATATATATATATATATATATATATATATCCATTCTGAAGCTTTCCATTATGGGATGGATGATCAACAAGCCATGAATCCCAGGCCACCAACGGCTCGCATCATCGTGGGTCACGGCGGCCTTTCGGTGCTGTGTGCCAATCTGCTGAACATCGAGTACATCGATGTGGCGGAGCTCACCGTCTCCACGATTGAGCTCATTTCGGAGGTGGCTGCGGTGGAATCTGGTGGAATTCCATTCATAGCTATTGAAAATGGTGATTTACAGTATAGTGGATTTTCCCATAAAACATGGTGATTTTCCATAGTTATGTTAATTTACTGGATGGTAACCAAAAACCGTGGGTTTGTCACATATTGTCACATGTTGTCACCCATCCTACCGAATTTCATCTCTGGATGATTATCTTTTTGAGAATGGATCGAAAAGATGAGTAACTACTTTTTGGGCGTGCTGTGCTCTCTTTGTGAAGACTCAACTTAGACCCAAACTGCTCCAGAACTCGGGTGCACTGGCGCCGAGCCACCAGGATCAACCAGTGCAAGTCTTAAAAGCTGGTGGTCTTCAAGCGATTCTCACCTTCCTGGACCGACGCAGTTTGGGACATTTTACAGAACAAAATATGTCAAAATATGGCAAACGCATGACCTTTGTGAATCTTTGTGAATCTTTGGAAAATGTGATTTTGTTTTATTTGGCATCTTCCAATTGGCTTGAAGATGCGTTCCTTCATATTCATCCGTCTCAGCGTGGCAACCAGGACTTCTTCCAGATCTCGGTGCAGCGCCAAGCTGCCAATGCGGCAGCTGAAGCCTCAGTGTGAAAGTGGATTTAAATCCAGTGCCGATGAAAATTCCTCAGCATCTAAATGGTCATGGCTTTCAGGACATGTCATCAGAATTGTTTGAATCCTCGAAATTCTGTCTTTATCAGGCTTTATTGGTGCTTCAACCACGGTCTTTGTGATGCAAGTGCCACGTGTCCGTCGAGGCATTGATGCTCCAAGCAGTGACACCGCCTGACGTGTGCCGCGCTCAAGACATTCTGTGGTCAGATGATGATGTTGGGCTGGCGCCACATCAAGGATCCCAGAAACTGGCGAAAGGAAAAGTAAGACGCCTTTGGTTCCGATTGACTGCAGGTTCGAGCAGCATGTGAAGCCGGTGTTGCCAACCTTGGCGCAACTGCCCATACCCAAGTTATCAGAGACCGGGAGCATGTGGTTCATGCTGCATGGGCAATTTTCACAGAAGGTCACAATAGATCGATTTTCATTTTGGAAAAAATAGAAACCTTTTGTGAGATCTGTGGTCTTCTGTTCATGGGTCAGTACACAGACAAGCACCTTTTGACTCTCATGAATCACAGAAGAGAAAAGCAAACAACTGACATGGTTCGTGAAGGCAAATGTTGAGATTGGAGATGGTTCCATTTCCTGAGCTTGTCGGAAGACCCGACACGCCCCCTTTCTTGGTGATTGCGTCTTTTTGATTAACTTGCAAAGCAGATATCACAGTTGTATGTGTTGAGGCGCCTTTGTGTTTTATACCATTGATATTGGTCGGCACCGTGCTGTACAGGTTGCAGCACTCCGATCCGCAGGCGTGAACTGATAGAGAAGCCTCTAGACATCCAGGGCATGTCTCTGTTGAACCCAGCAGATCTTTGGGGACATAGACTCTCAACAAGCACGTGTCCAGGACAGGATATGGGCTGGGTATGATTGGGTATCATGCTCGTATTGATGAATACCAATCTGCAGGTTCTGTACAACACATGGTCGAATCAGAGGCTGCATGGCTCAGCATCTTGGTGTCACAGGTATTGCACTCCATTTGTGAATGCTGGCGAAGAGTCATCGCGCTGGGCTCAGGGGATCAATGAAGCTGGGATTGTTTTCAGACAAAATGCCCGGCACTCTGCAGCTCTGTTCCTACTGTGGCAGCTTCAGGATGGATGCATTGCTGCTCATGAACGCCCAAAGGAAGAGCCGAGCAATTCAGGTGCAACCTGGGACTTCTTTCCGGTAGCTGAGACGGAAATTTGAAGATGCCTCTCCCCATGTAATGGTTTGAAGAGGGAGGCAATATAGGGGTTAGGCGTGGTCGTGCTTCACGGGTGTCGAAAGGTGCAGATTATTTGTGGTTCTTTTTTCTGCGAAAGCAAAGCCCTCCGACGCTTTGGAGACTGTTCACTTTTCATGCTAATTCGCCAGTGAACACCCTGGCCTATCAACCAACTATTGCATCATGGTGGACAAGGAGAGAGACCTCAAGAAAGCGGTTTTGAGTTGGAAAGGGACCCATGGCATTTTCTTCTCACGATTTCAATGCTATGATGTATGACAGGCTCCCTGGTCTCCCGTTTTGCTGCTGAAGCCAGTCTTCGTGTGAAGCTGAGATTTTCGTTTTGGTCGATTTACGTCGATCCATTAGTTGGTTTTGGTTTGTACTGTAATACTCACTTAATAGTCAGTAATAGTTGGTGCCACTCTGAGTACGGGGAGGCTTGGCAGCTGAGAAGCGAGCAGAGGCCTGGATTTGGGTTACTGGTTGCATCGTGATCTGCCGTGGCTTCACCTGACAGCTGCGTAGCTTGTTGGGTCCCGTGGACGTATCGTGGACGGTGGCAGGAGGAGGATGACGACGACGACGACGATGAGGACGAGCCACCGATTCCCCCACCGGCTGCCGTGGCCCCGGGAGAAGTTGCGGTTGTGGTTCTGTGCCGTCACAAGGACACCTGGAAGGTGCAAAGTGCGTAAACGATGCTACCATGGCAGTCCTGTTATTGAGATATGCAAGCATTCGCTCGCATGACTTGAACTGAAACTCAAGGCAGCTTTTACTCACTTCTTTTCAGCTGGATAGAATCGACAGAACATCTGAAGGCGACATCGGCGACATGTCCTCATTCTTGCCTCTTGGCTCAGAGTTCCAAGAGGGTCACATCCTCCACGCTCTGTGCTGTTGAGCCTTCAAGATCTGAACTTCCAGGCGGGATGGGAGGAGAATTGGTTGATTTGCCACTGCTAAGTGGTCTGTTCAGAAAGAGCCCATGATAAATTCAAGTGCCCCACTGCTGATTGAAGCAAGTGCGCAGTTTGCTTTTACAGTTTGGTAAAAGGACTTGGAGACCGTCAAGGAACAGTCTGGCAAAATGTTTCTATTGATGGAAATCTAGGACACCAGGGAACTTAGGTTTGTCTGGGATCTCACTTGTGAGGCCAGGAATAGCCATGCCCCTGCCAACGGTCCCTGTGGCTTCTGAGCTTTCAAAGGATCCGAAGGGTGGTGGAGGATAGTGGCATTTCTGGGAAAACCTGTGGACTTCACTTGAGTTAGTTTGAAGTTGGAGCATGTTCTCAAATCTCCTTCACTCTTTGATCATGCATGATGCAGAGACAAGCTCCGTGGCAGGCGGACAAGGCCAATGACGTGCTAGAGCCATCGAAGGATGCGACTGAGCAGGGACACGCTTCGGATGTCACCGGGGCGACCGGGACGACCGTGATCTCGGAACCCCAAACTGCAGTTGAGGCTGGAGAAACTCAGCTGGGTTCCGTGACAGATGACGTCACAGAGACTAAGAAAGGGAAAGATGACATGGAAGTTGAAGCTGCAGAGGCAGGGTCCTTGAGCATTGGGCTAGAACGGCTAAACATGCTGTGGTCAGTTTGGTCGGAACTGCATTGCATTGCGTTTCTTGACGGACTTCCCGTTCCTGCTGCTTCAACACNGCATTGGGCTAGAACGGCTAAACATGCTGTGGTCAGTTTGGTCGGAACTGCATTGCATTGCGTTTCTTGACGGACTTCCCGTTCCTGCTGCTTCAACACGCGCTTGAAAATATCCGCACCTGATGCAAGACTTGTATAATGAACCATTTGTTGGACCTTTGGACCAGTTTTGACTTGTTTGGACCTGTTTGCACTCGCAATGTGGTCATAGTGGTCATCTCATGGTCATTTCTTGGCCATCTCGTGGTCAGGACGGTCAAGACGAGGGTGAAAATGCTGAGACTGGCGAAACCGGCGAGCCCGGTGAGACCAGCGAAGTGAAGCCTCGACGCCGCGCCAACCTGCGCGCGCGGGTCCTGGCTGAGTTGGCCAAGAGCAGTGCTGAGGAGGTCCGTCAGCGGCTGGAAGGAGAACTCTTAGAGCACGACCGACACATCGCAGCCGCTCAGGACAGGGTGCGGTAAACTTGTGGGACAGTTGTGGTGTGGGAGGTGTGGGAGGTGACCGACCTGTTCCAGAGAGTTTTTGTGCTGCTAGTTTTGAATATGTTCAAGTCATGACATGATGATAAATGATGTTTTGAAATATTTTGAATCCGACGTTGATGAAGTGATTAAGGCTGAACTTTGAAATAGCTTTGGACAGGGACGGAGAGACAAGGCGAAGAATTCGAAGATGTCTGGAGCAGTTGGATCTCTAGATGTCCACCAGCAGCCTGGCCCCTGGCCCTTCAGGCCGTGGAAGATGAGAAACAGAAACTCGTGGATGAGGCAGCGTCCGAAGTGGCCGCCATGGCAAAATGCGTGGAAGAAGCTTCACGTTTGGAAGCNTCAGGCCGTGGAAGATGAGAAACAGAAACTCGTGGATGAGGCAGCGTCCGAAGTGGCCGCCATGGCAAAATGCGTGGAAGAAGCTTCACGTTTGGAAGCTGAGGCTGGGGCTTCTTCACTGGCACTTGATGTCCACATTTCTTACACACATTTGTACACAGGTCGTCCTTATTCAGAGGCTCAAGACAAAAGCGAAATGGCAAGTCTGCAGAAATTACCGTAATTCTTTTCTTGAATTGTTTGAGTTGTGGGAGTTGCAGAGGCAGAAATGATTTGATCATATGTTCAAACCTCCAACTCACATGTAGAGGAACAAGTTCAAACAAGTCTGTTTGAGATGATAAAGTTTCCAGGCCATCCAAGAAGTGAAGGACATCCGGCTGAAAAAGAAAGATGCCGTGAAGAGCAGTGTCTCTTTGGCACTTCATCATGACTTCTTTGTGTTTTGATCGTAAACTGTCTTTGTGGCCTGAATGTGGCCAAAGTGGAAGAAGCATGAAGAAACGTGATTTTGAGATTTTCAAGAGATTTCAAGTCAATTTTCACTGGTGAGATTTGGGTCGGAGGTGCTTTGAAACGCAAAGAGCTTCACAGCTACGAAGATATGCTGGTTTTGCTGGACTTGGAGAAGGACGGACTTTGTTCATCCTGCCGTATACAGAGTTTCCTTTCTTTTTGAAAGACGCGGAGAGCCAAGTCCATTGTGTAGCAGCCGTTGAATGGGTTCCGCTCAGTCGCATTGATTCTTCAGGAGAAATGTAAGAAGCGCCAAGAGGCTGAAGAATCGCTGAAGGACGAAGAGAATGCCAAGCGGCAAAAAATCGAGGAGCTGCTGCGAGTGGTGCCAGCCTCGGGTCAGAGTACCANGCCAAGAGGCTGAAGAATCGCTGAAGGACGAAGAGAATGCCAAGCGGCAAAAAATCGAGGAGCTGCTGCGAGTGGTGCCAGCCTCGGGTCAGAGTACCAATCAGTGTATTGAATCCGCATCGAATCCGTCTTGCTTCCAAATCGGGATTTCAAGATTTGCCTCAGAGATTGCCGCAAAACTACCCCAAGCAGTGCTCTTTCCATTCAAAAAGCAGAGACCAAATTCATGTGATGAGGCTTCATGTCGGCAGCCGTTTGTTGGCATTTGTTTCAGGTCGAAGAGACCAAGAAAGCTCAGGAAGAGCTGAAACAGCGTGCGAAAGAAGCACGGCAGCAGATGCGTGACCTTGAGAAGGAGTCGTCTCCTTGATTCGTCGCATCAAAGCTGTCAATGTTTAGCGCTCTCTCCCCTCTTGCAATGCCCCAAAACATCTGTTTGTGGTGGTTTTGTCTTGTTTTGTTGGGCCGATGTGAGAGTGCATTCTGTAGTAAGCGCAACTGTTTGACCGAAAGAGAAAGTCACATTTGGGTTTGGCCATGAAAAGCATCGGGAAAGCGGAAACGTTGGTGATCTGGCGGAGGAGCAGAAGAAGCTGGCCCGCTGCGGTCCTCGCTTGGGGCCTTTCAGCCGCCGGCAAGCTGCTTCGACCAAGGACAGTTTTGCCATGTTTGAAATCTTCNGAGCAGAAGAAGCTGGCCCGCTGCGGTCCTCGCTTGGGGCCTTTCAGCCGCCGGCAAGCTGCTTCGACCAAGGACAGTTTTGCCATGTTTGAAATCTTCCTCAGGATTTGTTGAACATGGTTGAAACTCGTGACGTTCCTAAAGTGCCACAAATATGGAGAAAACAACACTGGAGAGCCCGCCTAGACCACTTTCTGTCGCAGGCTACGGAGAACAAGACATCAACGGGGTCCAAAGAATCACCAGAGCCTGCAGAGGCAGCTGTGGAAGGCCAGGGTTTGACGGTAAGAATTGAAGGAATTTCAGGTCATTCTTGATTGGAACCTNGGGTCCAAAGAATCACCAGAGCCTGCAGAGGCAGCTGTGGAAGGCCAGGGTTTGACGGTAAGAATTGAAGGAATTTCAGGTCATTCTTGATTGGAACCTGTTGAACCTGGAGACTCTCAATTTCTTTTACAGCTGGTGTTTGCATGTTTTTGCCGCATTCCTGAAACTTCGAGCTTTGCTGGGAGGTGTGGAAATTGTCTCTGTGAAGCGTGAGATCTGCGCGACGATTCCCTCTTCCGCGGCGTCTGGATGTTTCGAGGTTGGCGCATGATTGCGCTTGACTCAAAAACCATCATTTGAAAAGCATATGCATTTGTCTGAACATGGGGGATGCCTCAAAATTGCGACTTTANTTCGAGGTTGGCGCATGATTGCGCTTGACTCAAAAACCATCATTTGAAAAGCATATGCATTTGTCTGAACATGGGGGATGCCTCAAAATTGCGACTTTAGTGGGGACAGGGAAGACTAAGCCTCTAGTATCGACTAAACGTGAACTTTTGCGGTATCTTCAGACAAACCCATATCAACACTTGGCTGTTGATGCTGTTTTGCCAGGCCAATGAGTTGATCTGCATTGAGGATTCCCAATGAAGCCTCGATTTGCATCGAGATGTTCACGCGGAGACAGTTGAACTATGTTGAACTTTGGACGCGATCTGTCAAACCAAAAACCCTACTCGGAGTGCATCTCAAAACTTTGCCAAGTTGCTTGAACGAGTGATGAACATCAGAAAAGAGCCTTCCCGAGCTAAATGCCTGGAAGATGGAACAAATCCTCAAAAGAACGTCGGGCAGGTAATGCTGGGATCACTTTTTGCTGGTTGGAAAAGAATGGTTTCAGTTCNGAACGTCGGGCAGGTAATGCTGGGATCACTTTTTGCTGGTTGGAAAAGAATGGTTTCAGTTCAACTGAAAGAATGTTGAATGAATCCAGCTGCTGGCATCGCCTGCCATCAAAATCCATAAATTCGGGGCATGCTGCAGCGTCTGACTGGCGGAGATTTCGACATGCAGTCATTCGAGAAAGCTAGTCTTCGGACACTGTCCCTATACAAATTTGCCTGAACTGAAGGTCGGTGGAAGGCAGGACTCTTCAAATTATCACGTAATGCATCAGAACATTGACTGGAACTGTTGAAGGATATAGACCGACCAGGATTGCCATACTCGAGATGCTGATAGAGATTCAAACTATCACAACCTTTGTTTTGATTTCCGATGCAAAGAGGCATTTTCCTCAAGCTACAGGTGCGCCATTTCTGGAACCACCCAAATGCAGCACCGGATTGCTCTGGGAAGAAACAATCTTAAGCTCCCTTGACTGTAACAGGCACATGGCAGGAACAGATTTTCCGCAATTCATTGAGGTCGAATCCATGTCAGATCTGTCAGCGCATGAGACCTTGAAACTTGAAACTGTGGTTGTTCTCTCTGCCGAGTCATCACCCTTGCAGCCTTAGTCATCCCTCAATCTGGGATTGACGACTGGGGTGTGTGTGAGCCGCGGTGAAAAAGTCTCTTTCTGTGCCCTTTGCAGTCGCAAATCGTAGCATCTCCTGAACGAGACATTGACTGCCTCCGAGGTCACTGAGACACCTGCAGTAACCACTGAGAAGCTGTCTGCCAGCTTGCAGGACGTCATTGGTGGAGTAGACTCAGACGGCGAGCAATACTGTTTTGACATGACATGTGCTGTAGCTGCGCTTCGGTCTGTGCGGATTGATGCAATTGATGTTCTATTTTGCACCATACCATCGAAGTGGGCTGTCTCAACTTGCAGAGTTCTTTTACTCGCAGGACATGTGCCCTAGTGCAGTCTGGTATCCAAGTTATAGGGGCTATGCCGACTTGGAGACTCGGAGTACCAGGAATCGAAGGCAGCATCAAATGGCCACTTTTACGTAAGGACACACTTTAGTTGGGAAGGCTTGTTGTTACTGTTACAAATCATCGCAATTAATGAATAAACAGATGGATATAGATGATATAGATAGAAAGATGGATGGATGGATGCATGGATGGATGGATAGATGGATAGATAGATGGATGGATAGATAGATAGATAGATAGATAGATAAATAGATGGATGGATGGATAGATGGATGGATAGATAGATAGATAGATAGATAGATAGATAGATAGATAGATAAATGAAAACATATAGATATTCCTGGTGTTTCGACCCAAGGCCGCCAAATGCGAATGTTTCTATGGTGCTGTTATGGTGCCCATTCCGAGGTCTTGAGCAACCTGATGCTTTTGCTCGGCAACGGCATCTCTTCCTCCAATTCTGGGGGCGCCTCTGTGCTATCTGAGGCCAATTTGGGTTGGCTCGAAAGTACGGAGTGAACATTTCAACGGAATGCAACATTGTTCAAAGCTTGCAAAACTCACCATTATCAACATCGTCTGTATTGTTTTACCTGACACCCACAACTATCTGCAATTATTCAATCTCTTTCTCGACACAATAGTCTATATGTCTATCTATCTATATATATATATATATATGCATTGTACATCCAGTTTGTTCATGATGGCATTGTTTACACGCCTTGATGTATCGAATCCGCGCAGGTTCTGTACATTTTGTCGGTCTTGACCAACTATTCCCACGAGTTTGCGCAGGAAGTGATGCAGCAGGAGCTGGTTTCAACAAATTTTCCTGTGTTTTAAACATCCTCTTGGAGAGTAGGGCTAGCAAGCTACCCTGACCCCACTTCTCGTTCTGAGCCTTGCAGGACATTTGCAGCCTCCTACGTCAGATGTTGCTAGGCCAGTCTGGGTGGATTGACTTGCAAGATCTCATTCGTCACACTAAGAGTAGTTTCTCCGCAATAGCACAGAAAGTCAAAAGGCACTGCATTGGACGAATTTCTGTCAACGCTTTCGAAACATTCTGGGTAAATACTTTGGGGGTTCCTTCTCACTCGTGCAGCCAGTTTCGAGTCGAATAGGACTCCAGGAAAACCAATACTTTGGCTGCTGTGAATGCTGCAGCATTGCAGACCGCAAGGAAATTCTGTGCATTCTGAATGAAGAGATTTTGGACAGTACTGAAAGAAAGTGGTGATTTGGGCCACTACGATGGCCTTATTTAATGACTTGGGTCCAGAAATTCTATCGCCAGGAATGGATGTGGTTGGGTCAGGAGTTGGATCTGCTCAGGCATGGGCGAATCCTGTTGGAGTTTAGCTAAAACTAGTTTGGACAGTTCATGCAACTGAGGTTCCAGATGGTTCCAGATATAGTTGAAACAGATGTGAAAGCCTCCAAGTTCAGCGATGCATAGCAATTTAATGTAGATTTTGAATTTCGGAATCTTTATATGCATCTATTTTTCCATGTTCGTCTTCCTATTTGGCGCAGCTCTGATATTTAGATCTTGGAGTGTTTCTAATACTGAGTGATGGTCCTGATGGTGGACGTTTCGTTTCGCAAAGCCATCTGTTCGAGTCATTCTAGCAATCCCCTTAGGTTGGAAAAAGGCTTCGCACGCCGGCACATTTCAGTGGTGATTAACACCTGCGTGAGTGCTCCAGACAGGGCTGTTGGACAACTGGTAGTCTTTGCTCGTGTCACTCAAATCGTGAATTGGACGCCAACTGATTCACTGCGGCCCTGCAGTCGAGCGGTGGTCTCATTCGAGTACTCGGGCTGGTGGCATCGGTCAGGGCGTCAATTGAAGTGTGGTTGAAGGATGTTTGCACTTCTTTTCCCTCTGCAATTCGGGAAAGTCCTGATTTCTTGCGGCTTGGGTACTTACAAGATCAAACCAAACGGCCAGCCTCTTTCTGATTTTCTGCTACTTTCTTCAGACTTGAGAGCTTTCTTTGTTTCCGAATCAGTCTGAAAGATGAATCAAGAGTTCCAGGATTGTGCTATGCTTCCCGCCCCCCTCCCTGTTGTCCGAGGTCCTACCTTCGGTGTTGCTCACTGAGTCTGGCTGTGTGTGCGAGGCAGCAGCCGCTTGTGAGACTTCTGCCCTCCCAGCTATTGGCAACTAATGCAATATCATCAGATGAAATCAACCAATACGATTAATAAACAATTAATACAACATTTTGATATATTAGATTATACAAACCAACAGATTTACATAGATGAATTATGTTTTGTTCTTCGATTCCATCGAAAGAACACGGAATTTGGACACTGCCTTGTGAATGAAGCTCCAACGTCAGGAACGTCGAATGGCCGTCTTCCGACAGCACCCAGACTTTCTGGATGCAGGGACTCCTAGTCTTGTGGATGCAGACCCAGCTACTTGTAAGCAAGAAACACCTCGGCGAGCTCAGCGGACACAGATGCATGTCACAATGTCATTCAAAGTGTTTGGGGAGAGAGAGAATCTTCCGTTCCAATCTCTTTCCTTCAACCCAGGCGCTAAGCGACGCCATGGTGCCAATGTTGCTGGACATTTGTCAGGCCGTATGTTGTGAATAGGCAATGATGAATAGGTGATGACGAGGTCAAAAGATGATGACAGCACAAACCATGGCTACTGCGAGAAATGGTTTTGTGATGTGACACTTTGTTTCAATTGAAGATGTGATTCCAAATTCCATGGTAAATCAAAGATTTGTGATCTTGTCTGGAAGCTTTCAACACTGACACTTATTATTAGGAACCTGCAACGCCTAAGCTCAGCCCCGATTGCCAATTCTTGTTCCGGCAGGTCATGTGTTCTAACTAAGTACGATGAACTCATTGCAAGGTCTCACATGAAGTGGCTGGCTTCACTGGCATTTTCCCGATTTTGTACTTCAACTTGATCAATCGCTGCATCGCCATGAAAGGCCTCGATGGATCCATCTGTGCAATCGATTTGCATCTCCCTGTTATTGACCTTCGTGTTATGTGGTGCGGGACTTGGGTTCCAAGACTTTAGAGCCTACCAGACGCATGGTTGGTGTATGAATTACGTACTGTGCTAGGAACAGGTTGAAATGGCTTTGACAGCTGAGTAGGTCTCATTGCTTCAGTGCCATGTGTGCCTAGGCCAAGAGCGGCCACAGCAGCCAACTCAGCAATGGTGTTGCCACGGGACATTTAGGTCATTGAAAATCAGCAAGTACTATGGTTCTTGCCATTCCGGATCCTGAAAGATCTTGTAATGGGGACTTGAAGGCACCCATGGAAGCCGCTGATATTTCCATGGCAAATGGTGGGAATAGAGGAAAGCAGTCGGGTTGTGTTTAGAGGATACAGTGTTTGCAGATCAAGATACTTCTTTGGGCAACATTTGAGTTGGTACAACCCCGCCCTGTGTTTCGAATGTTTGTGTGCAATCTTGAGGTTGCTTCGAAAAAACTTGGAGCCTGTGCACTTGGCAAGCTTTCTGGCTTCTTGGATGTGAAAAACAGGCATGAGTTGACCGTATTTGGTCACCGGACTTTCGGTTGGAAGTTGATATGGGGCGGACTCTGGTGGTTGAAAGTGGGGGCTGACTGGTGGAAGCCTTGGGTTTGCTGAGGCCAGTCTCCTGCTTACCGAGCCATCAACTTCTGTGACCTTGTCCTGCCTGTGCGCTGCTCGGGAGATGCTGATCATGTGGTAACTTTGCTGGCCGCTGTTGCTCGTGGAGTGATGTGGCATGTGAGTAAGATCTGCTGCCATTTTTTTGTGAACCCTGATTTGTTCACCCCGGTTGTTTTGTTCTCCAAGCACCCTTGTTGAGCCAACAGGCTGATCACTGAGCGGATGCTAGAGCATCACTACAGCGACTACTTGTATGGCAGCCTGGAGGATGAGAGTTTAGCAACAAGTAAAGCAAGTATAAAGAAGTCACTTCTAGACCGCAATATCCACAATAAACTAGCATGTAACTAGATCGACGTGGAGGATAAACTCCAGGGTGTGGAAAGTTTTGCTGAGACTAAGATGAACTTGTGAGCTTATTCCTTTCAAGAACCTGTCTTAGGAGACAAGATTCCACTAGTTGTGTTGGTTCAGCAAGAGAGGTGATGTTTGCAAGCAGCCAATTTCCTATCAGCGAAAACTCTGCACTGTTTTCTTTCGGACCCGGGTATGACACAATGCCAAGGCTCCCTATTGAACAACCTGCCTTAGGTTGAACTTTGTGCGGCAGGGAGTGCTTCATGCTGTGCAGAACATCAGCGAACGAGACGAGGTTGCCTCTAAACGGGGTTGGAGCAGTGTCTAGTTGGACAGAAAAGTCGACATGCAAGAAAGGCAGAATGACATGGGAACAACTGGCCAAAGGAAATTGGATGTTGTGCACTGGTGCACAGATAGATTGGGCCTCTTGTGCCGCAGGCAAAGGCGGAAAGTGCAGACGTTTCAGCTGAGAAGGCTGAGGCTTGTCTTGGGGAAGCAGGCTTTTCTATGCCATCCAGGATTGGCAATTGGTAGTCACTCGTACCATGCAATGCCTTGTGTCAGTTTGCGGTTGCTTTCTGTGAAATCCTTTGTGCATTTGCTGCGTTCACCCGGTGAAGTCACGAAAGGTAGCGTCAGCTACCTGAGTTCACCGTGATTCATCACATTTTCCTTTTCCGGGGGCATTGTGCCATTGCACCCTTTTGGGGCCGTTTAAGTCTAATTTTCATCTTTGGGGGGGGGGGTACCCCCCCTGAAATGGACTTGGGTTCGAATCCCGGTGTGTACATGGACTTGAAAAAGAGCGAAAAAGTGACAAAGATGAAGGAGAAGAAGAAGAAAAAGAAGAAGAAGAGAGATAGGAAAAGCAAAAAAAAGCGCACAAACAACGAAAAAGAAGGGTGAAGAAGAATATGACATTGCTGCCACGGTGGAAGAAGAGAGAAGAAGAAGAAGAGGAAGAAGAAGAAGAAGAAGAAGAAGAAGAAGAAGAAGAAAAAGAAGAAGAAGAAGAAGAAGAAGAAGAAGAAGAAGAAGAAGAAGAAGAAGAAGAAGAANGAAGAAGAAGAAGAAAAAGAAGAAGAAGAAGAAGAAGAAGAAGAAGAAGAAGAAGAAGAAGAAGAAGAAGAAGAAGAAGAAGAAGAAGAAGAAGAAGAAGCTGTCGAAGAAAAACAAGAAAAAGAAGAAGGAGAAGAACGAGANCGGAGAACAAAGAGCCAAGAAGAAGAAAAGGAAGAAGAAGAAGAAGAAGAAGAAGACAAGGATAAAAACGCATCTCTTGACATTGAAAAAGGAGAAGAAGAAGAAGAGAAAAAAAATCGAAGATACGTGGCTTCCAATTGGGGGGCGTTAATTGGACGTGCTATTATAAAGAAGAAGGAGAACAAGAAGAAGAAGAGAAAGAGAAAAA
>BGPT01002737.1:0-57796 GCA_003297045.1 Symbiodinium sp. clade C Y103 | reverse complement strand
AAGAAGAAGAAGAGAAAGATTCGGTTACAGATGCTAGGACAAAGAAGAACAAGAAGAAGAAGACGAAGAAGAAAAAGATAAAGAAGAAGAAGAAGAAGACGAATCCATGAGATATCTCACGGAGAACAAAGAGCCACGAAGAAGAAAAGGAAGAAGAAGAAGAATAAGAAGAAGAAGAAGAAAAGGAAGAAGAAGAAGAAGAAAACAAGGACAAAAACGCATCTCTTGACATTGAAAAAGGAGAAGAAGAAGAAGAGAAAAAAATCGAAGATACGTGGCTTCCAATTGGCGCCGCCTTTCTTTNAAAACGCATCTCTTGACATTGAAAAAGGAGAAGAAGAAGAAGAGAAAAAAATCGAAGATACGTGGCTTCCAATTGGCGCCGCCTTTCTTTACCTAGTCCTTTCGTTCTTCCCCGCTTGCTCTCAAGTCTACGTGTACAGTGGATAATATACACATGTATTCCGTTACAATCACATAGATCGAACTAGATCGAATATGTTTCAAGATCATTCAAGATCAACGAGAAAGGTCAAGGGGATTCAAGGAGGAGTTGTGCAAGCCTGAAGAGTGATATGGGTGTTCCGACAAGGTGATCCCTCCTCGAGTGCACCCAGGGCAGAAGCTGTCACCGATGCTGGAGGAGGGATGGAATGGAAAACATCCATTCATGATCCTTCTTGGTCTTCTGAAAGCATTTGCTCCAGTAGTGTTACATACTCACATACTCAGTATGTTTGCATATTGTTCCTGTAACAATACGTAGTACTTGAGTATCATGTGACATGTGAGACATTGTCAGATACTGTGAGTAGCTACTCGGATGATACTTGTAGTGTCTGTGAGTGTATGGGGTGTTCCATTTACTCACACCATTGTGTTGCAGGTTGCAAAATGACGGTGTCACTAGTTGAAGAGATCGCGCCTTGCATAGTAGTTGAGTTATTTCCAATGTATTTACAAGACGCTGACCCTTCCTTCAATCATGACCTTCCTGCAATTCTAGAGTAGATCCTAGATCACGCTGCATTGCAGCGGAAGCCCCCTTAAAAAGGAAGGGAAAGGGTGAAAGGGGGCAAGGATGGCAAATATAGCAAGCATGCACGCTGTACAAGTCATGTATATAATTATATCTAAACCCTTTGCGTTGGCACGAGCAGACATGCACAGTTCAGGCTAAAGAAAATAGGGTATTTAGTGACAAGGCAGGGTGAGGGCTGAAGGGACAGGACCATTTGATCGCCGCAAAAGTGGGTTTTTGAATGTTTTTGTATGGTTTCATTCGCCAAAGCCAACTAAATCCAAGAGTTGAGTTAGAGTTGATTGATGTTGGAATGTTTTTGAATATGGTTACAGAATATGCGACAGAATCCACACTACAGAGCCACGTGGAGCCACACCACAGGAGCTGCTCCGGGACGCTTCTACTGCAGTCCTTGCACCTTTCAATGGCGTCATGTGTCGTTGGGAGCCTCGAGGCGAGCACACGAGCACAGTCGTCAAATGTCGGAAAATATTGTGAAAATCCAACATAACCCAACCATATCAAACCAGTCCTGCTACCAGCAACATAGCGCATGCCAAAAGTATAGCATGTCATAGTCATAGTTTTCAGCTTCACGCCAGGAAATTTTGTCTCAAGTGACTCCCGCCCTTTGGTTAAATCTGTCCTTCGATGGCCATGCTGAAGTTACTTGGATTCCTGTGCGCGGTGGTCATTGCTGCTGAGATGAATGCTGGGTTCGCTGAATCTCCGGCTTTGCGTGGTGCAACGCCACATATGCCACGCAACGAAACCATGGAGAACCAGACACACCAGGAGTTGACCCGTGCTCTTCCTTGCCTTCAGCTGGATGAGTCCTGCTGGAGGCCTGCGCAGTGCTGCACTGGCCGGTGCCAACGGGCCATTCGCAGATGTCGGCCCATTCGTTAGCCAAGGGTCCCCCGTGGTCACCCTGCCGAAGCTCAAGATCTGAATCATCGCTCTGACGGTGCGTGTTTGGAGATGAGCCCAGGTTTTCAATGTCACATGAAGTTGTACAGCTTGATTTCGGCCTATTCTCGGCCATCCAATGCCACGATGTGTATATAGAGTCAAGAGATTTGTGCAGACACGGGCATTGGTGGCAGGCACAATCACTCTCACAGAAAAAAATATATTTTGTCAGCGTCACATCAACACCTGCTCTTCATCCATGAGTCAATGCGCATAGGCAGTCCGCATCTCATAACCGTGAAACCAGCCAGTGGGCCAGAGAAGCCTACCAATTTCTTGCAGGGATTCCAGTGGCGTTGTGTGTATGTAAGTGTGTCTTCCTTGACTGATTTGGTTGTTGCAGGTGTGCACTTAAAAGATGGTCCGCACACTTACGCAACTCATTGCGGATGGCATCAATCAACTGTCATTGGATTGATGGCGCTTGGACCTACCCGCGTGCCGCTTGGACAGGGTAGAATCACTGTTGGAACAGCCGCCAAAGTTGATGGTCCATTGAAACTTGCAGACGGCTAACACTTGCAGAAAGACAGCAAAGTCATATTTCAGTCGTTTCTGCTATAGGTATCATATCCATGGCATTCCTTGGTACTACGGCCGCGGTCGCCGCGAAGTCGTCACGGTCAACCTTCCACTGGAAGAAGGTGGGATGGTGGTTGAGTTGGTCCGGTGCACAGGAGGTAAGAACTCAATCTAGCGGGCCAAGATGATATTACAAGATTTAATGTACGGTTGCCTCTGGTGTGTTTGTTGTGAGCACCAGCACTTCTCCTAATTGAATATGATCAAATAGTATGTATATATCATTATATATCTCAACAATTATATTGTCAAGTATAATTTCATCATTATTCAAATATTGATACAGTATCGCTTGTGCCACAGAGTGCCGAGTGCTGGAGGAATGTGTGGCACGACCCTTTCCAGGTATGCTGGTAGCACTGGGTGGCCCTTTGAGGGAAAAGTGGCTTTATGCGCAGCCCAGAGACGAGGAGTGAATTTGGCCACCTTTGGCCTGAAGGGCTCTTGAAAGTGAACTACCGGATTCTTCAAAAATAACAGCCATCCCATCAAGTACAAAACCATAGACGTCATGTTGCCCCCGGCCCCCAATTAAATGTTGTCTTCTGAATTTTGTGCTTGGCGGCATTCCTGTTGATGGCGTTTGGCACTTCCGATCACAACATTGAAGTTGGGGGTTGCCGGGGTAATTTTGGTATCTATTTGGTTTCCTGTGAATGGATGTTTTGTTTGAAGAACCTGGTATTTTGAGATGTACTGAATTTACTGCGTGCGTGCTGTGTAAACAAGAGACAGAGAAGTAGATACTGTAGACTTTGCGAAACTATTTTAGGTATATTTCGGTCGCAGAATTTGTGTGTCCAGCATCTCTGTTCAAGACCAGCTGCAGACACACCTGCCAGCAGCTCAGCTTCGCAGGAGATGCTGCCGGAAAGGGTGCAACTAACCTTACAGCTCCATGCCGATCTGGATGTCATGAAGGCTGGCCATACCCAGTAATTAGTCGACTATAAAGTAATAAAGGATATCGGAGTACAGCTGAATAACATTGTAGAACGTTGTACGCACATTCACCATTATTAACGACGTGGGGCAGCAAAATAAACCCTGCTGAATTTCTTACACTGGTAGTGGGAGCCAAGCCCTTCGTTGCAACCCGAAGAAAACGATCACAAAGACATAACGTGAGGTATGTATCCTTTGCTAAGGTGATGCCATGATGCAGAGATGGTTGAATGATAGCAGAACAAGAACAAAGCGAGAATCAAATGTGCGAAAGTGCGTCAATGTGATTGGCTGCCCAGTTTCATTGTCCACTACATGTCCATCACTGTACAGTTCTCTGGCAAACGCACTGCAATAGTGGTCCTGGATCTTGTCGATATTCCCGGTCATTCTGGGTATTCCATGTACAGAGCGATCATGCCACAGCCCCTTTATGCCCCTTTTAGCACACGAGTAATGCACAGCTGCAACTGTCTCTCAATGCTGACCAACTGCTTCACCCTGCCCCAATTGCTCAACCAAGTTACTGTTTGTTCTGTCAGCGCCTGCAAAGCAGCTGTCTGGGCTGCCACTGCCTGCACCAGCTGCATGCCTGGCTGCTCGGCTGCCTGACTTGGCTGCACCAACACTGGCTCCGCGGCTGCCATGTGTCTCGCCGGCTGGGTTTCTGTCTGCCCGTCTGTGCTCGCCGACTGTCTGTCTTCCCTGGCTTGAGATAAAAGGCCACGGAAGCTGGCTGTCTGTGACCCTGACCCACTGGATGCTGGAAACTGTCTACATCTCACTGTCTAATTCATCAAACCCCTTTCATCCAAACATACAACATAATTATTATAACATGACTTCCATCTTGGCCCCCTAATAATAAATACCCCCCTAATACTAAAAACTACCTGAGGTGTTTATTATTAGGGGGGGTTTAGTATTAGGGGGAAAGGATTACATCAACACAAAGACATTTATCATCATTTATCATTGTTTCGGTCCAAACCCGTGAAAGCAATGAACATTATATATATAACAGTATTTGATATTATATAGTTATATTTATATGTAATGTAATGTGGGGATATCTAAATCAGGCATGGGTTTTAGACAACCCAACTTTGCTTTCAAACGGGAAAGATGGGAAAACATGTAGAGTCTCAGGGCAGTGCAGAGTCTCAGGACAGTGCAGCTGCTCGCCAAAAAGCAGCTTTGTTTTCAAACCAAGGTTTCCTTTTTGACGTGGGGGGCGACCAACACAGAACCGAAACAACGCACAACATGGAAGTATTTGAGGACAGCGCGCTACCCCGCATTGTGTTTGTTTCCTGGTGTGTTGGCTGTGCTGGTTCTCCGCTGTTGCGTAACCAACCACTACTCAGTACTAGTAGCTGACGAACAAACAAATTAAGAAAGCAACTCACTGGCTAAGTAACTAACGTGACCAAGTACCTAAGTAGTCGGCTAAGCAGCTAAGTGTGTAGTTAGCAAATTAACTAAAGGGAAGTGCACATGTTCACTCTCCATTTGTTTGACCTAATGGTCTCTGGGCATGTCCTGGCATGGCAGGGAGCGGATCAACAAGCTGCCAATTGGACAGAAGATGCAGAGGAAGTTGAGGAAGTCGAAGAGGTCGCTGAGACGATGCGACGTCACTTTCTTTTGCTGCACCTCCTTGGCACAACTTACACCGAGTACGTGGTTTGTTGAAGATTGCTTTGTGAATCTTTGTGACATGTTGGAATTCCTGCTGTGTGTTTTGCATTGCTGAGCCGGACTCATCCTTCTGTGGAGTGAATCCAGCCTTCATGAAGAGATTTTAAGATACATAAACATAAACATGAAAGTAACTTACATCGACGAAATCAAGACCCTCGTGCGGAAGCTGCACGAAAGCCTCCGCGAAAGAGGGGCAAAAGTTCTAACCGCGAAAGCTCCACTATAGCTTGGAAAAGCTTGAAATGATGTTCCATTATCTTTGTAGAGAGGATAGCAGTGCGTAAAAAAACATGCAATGTCATTATTAATGTATGCATGTTGTGAATGTGGACAGTGAAAATTATTGACATTGAACAAAGTTGTACAAAATAGAATGATCTTCAAGGTGAACGATTATGAGGTGATGTTCAATCAAACAATTTGGATCTCCTGGCTTTTCTTGCAGGTTCTACCCCAGAGCCGCTGGCGAAGAGCCCGACATTTGACAGAAAAGAGGGCGTCGCGGCGTAGCGGGACACGGTAGTATCTTTGCTTACTTGGAGATTTTGATATTATATTATATTGTAAGTAAATATAATTAACATACAAATATATATATATATAGAGATCTTAATTTAGCAAGTTTGAAGACTTCGGACATGATTCTTCTTTTTGACATGAAGTAAATTTCCGGGATCTGGGAAATTGTTGGCCTTCAGCCGGCTAGTGCAAGCAATTGTTGCCCGTAGTTGCATCATGTAGATACGGTAGGAATGCCTTGCACAGCAAAGTTGCTAACCCTCAGAGCGCAATGCAGCCGCTCCAAGCGCTCCATGCATGCCTGTCTTGTTCAGGACAGCACTGACAACATGGAACTCATACATTCTTCGCATAAGTTTTTGACAAGCCTTTTACCACTTTTTTTACCTCCTGTCCCTTCGGTTGCCACATACAGTACCGTCATATGCCGGAAATTGGAGGCATAAATTCGCACCTGCGGCTCCTTTGTATGGTTGATTGCTTCTGTGCATGTTGCAAGTTCTCACAACACATCAGAGCTTGCATTGCCACGGGTTAAACACTGCCTTGCAACTGGTTTCCGCTTGCAATGGGCTGGATCCATGGCCTGTCTCCATGTCTACAACATTTCGGGCACAACCGTTCTTGAGCTCGATGGTGAAGAGCGCAAGAGGTTGCGATGCGCCACCCACTTTGGATTGGCTCTAAAGGAGACCATCCAGAGGCTGCAACTTGGCCAAACAGAAGAACATAGAAAGATAACCAATCCCTTCAAGATATTTGAAACCGGCCTGCTAGGTCATGAAGCGGCGAAGTCTCCATGAAAACCCATTAAAATGACATTGCAGAAATTGCTCGAAGTATCAACAGAAGTCGAAGAGTTGAAGCTGCCAACAGAATCTCTTGATTCCACACCTTGCAACTTTAGGACGGGCACACCACGCTTCCGACAGCGATTGTTCTTCTGTGGTCATGAGGCTTCATTGTTTGATGGAGTTTGAACAGAACCTGACCCAGTCAGGGTGCATTTTGGTGCGATTGATCCTGTTCGAGCATGAATTCTGTCATTTTCGTGTGAACGCCTTGGCAGGTCTTGGGGGAGTCTCCACTTCCAGACACGGAACGGATGGAATTGCAGCTGGTCATTCTACCACTGCGACAAGAGAAGTCACCTGCATTGATCCATGCAGCAAAATTAGGCGGGTTGGCTTGCCATGCTTTGCCCCACAAAGCCGAAATAAATCTGAAATTGTGTCAATGGTTGCTGAAAGTTTGCAGCGCAAATCACCGCAATTGCAATGTAAAGATAGAATACTCACAGGCTTTGACAGTCAAAGCAGTCCAGCCACATCTGCGTCATGTGAAGGTGATCTGACATCGCTCACAAGCCTTCTGGAAGATGGGCAAGATCCGAATGCAACCAATGGTCATTTCAGCCCTCTATGGGCTGCTGCATGTCATGGTCGACTGAAAGTAGCAAAGCTACTGCTGCAAGCAAGGGCCGACATGGAGATTGCTGATGTTGAGGAGCAGCGGTCGCCTCTTTTGATAGCAGCAGAACTTCAGCTGTGATAAAAACATCAAATGACTTGTTTTTTTGGACTTGAAGTTTGTGGAGTTCAATCTGTTTCAATTGGTTTTTTGAGGAAACTGGACAATTCATCAATCCAGCGAGGAAAGTGTCTTAAAATGTTCATGTTTGACTTCCAAGGATCATGGACATTGGGATGTTTTGCACCACCTCCTCGAAGAACGTGCAAATGTGAACCACGTCGATAGCCGACAGAGGACTCCCCTGTTTCAGGCCGCATTGATGGGTGGTCAAGGCGCTCATGCTGCGGTCAAGGCCTTGATTGAAGCTGATGCCAAGTTGGAGAAGCTCGGAAAATGTTGAATCAGCAGCGTTCTTTCAAAATCTTTCAAACAGCTTTCGGAACTCTTGATTGCTTTCAGTGCTGCGCCTCTTTTGACTTTGCCAAAACATACCAATAACACATGTCAAACTGCATGAGAGCTGCAGCTGTTTTGATTTTGGTGTGTTCGTTTGTGAGCATCAAGGTCGGTGGATGCTGCCGAGATTCCATCTCCCCTTTGTGTTGCTGCAGAGACTGGACACTTGCAGGTGATGCAACTCTTGGTTCAGGCAGGTGCAAAGAAGAACCAGCCTGGCCCGGAAGGGCGCACCCCATTGTGGTGTGCTGCAGCATCGAGACACTTGCTCTGCGTCCGTTGGCTGCTTGGCAGTCCACAGTCAACAGATGTCAGGTGAAGGGATCAGATGACATTATTTATGAACCTTGTCCTATAAGACTATAAGACCATCGAAAATTCCGCATCTCAAATCTCAAGACCCTTTGTCCAGGCTTCTACGTGAAAAAGCTGACCCAGAGCTGGGAGATTTGGAGGGAATGACTCCACTCAGCGTGGCAGCTGCACACGGTCGCGTTGATGTGGCTCGGGCTTTGCTGACAGGAAGGGCAGATGTCAAGACAGTGGATCACCAAGGGCGCAGCGCTCTGTGGACCCTGGCCCGCAGATGATGGTTTGGTCCTGGACACAGTGTTTGCTCTTACCAAAGGCATGTTGTCATACTGTGTCGTACTATAAATGCCTCATGCAGCCCGACCACCTTGCTGACATGCAAATACAGGCTGCACCTGCACGTACTGTCAGCCTAGATACCTGCTGCATTTTGGGCCTCTTTCAGTACTCATAGGAATTCCAGTACGTATGTTGATCTATTTCCGGAATCATGCAGATACACCACAGTTTTCGCCTGTTTTTTGGGGAGAGTTGATGCAAATCTACAATCTGCCAAAGTTTGCCCGCACCAAAGGACTGCTGCCTTGAATTGCCATGTGAAAATGGTACAGTGCCTCATCGATGCAAATGCTGACGCTGAGAAGGCCGACCAAGATGGAGTGACCCCGCTCCAGATATCCATGTGTGCAGAGGCGTGGTGCCAGTGTGAGCCCTTGAAATGGCGAGCGCATAAAACATCACAAAATATTGCCTGTAGAAAAATCATAAATAATCTACAAAACATCCATAAGACATCTACAACTATCACCAGTGCTTGTACTGTAGGTGGGATAACCATGGTTGAGTCATGATGTTTGCGGCGCAGGTTCAACAGCTGCTATCTGATGTGCAAGGCTGCTCCTGCTGGGATTTGCTCGCGGTCCGCTGGTTCTTTGTTTGTACTTTACCAGACGGAGGAATTATGTCAATTCATACTACATTGGGATGAATATGGATGAATGTTGGAAACCTTACAACAGAATTTTTTTGACCAAGAGAAATCATCTAATTTGGCGAAAATTTGTTAACCTGCGAACTGGTTGCATCAGGACACACCGATGATAATCCAGCAAGAATTGAAATATCTTCAAAACGGCTTCGAAAAAATAGATGCGAATTTAAATAGGTGTTTTAGTCGCAAATACGTGTAGATATATATATTAAATATCTATAGATAGTATGCAATTTGATTTAATTTATAGTTATTGGGGGTCGTTCAAAGCCGCCGACTTTCCCTTCTTGATTGGAACGATATATAGCAAAATTATCCCAGCAAGAGACCCAAACAGTGTGGGGGTGTGAAGACAAGGTATGATAATGTTGAGGATGGTGATAATGATGATGAGGATGATAATGTTGTGGAGGATGATGTTGAGGATGATGACGTTGAGGATGACGTGAAAAAGATCTCTGCTCTTTTCACCATGTCTCTGTACAAGATCTCCACAAGAGGTGTCCTGGCAAGATCTCTGTACAAGATCTCTACAAGAGTTCTGTCGGCAAGATCTCTGTAAGAGACCTCTTGGCAAGATCTCTGCAACAGATCTCCATGATTCTCTATGCGCCTCTGTACAAGATCTCCAAAAGAGGTGTCCTGGCAAGATCTCTGTACAAGATCTCTATAAGAGGTCTC
Source organism: Symbiodinium sp. clade C Y103 (assembly GCA_003297045.1). Classification (NCBI taxonomy): domain Eukaryota; class Dinophyceae; order Suessiales; family Symbiodiniaceae; genus Cladocopium; species Cladocopium sp. clade C. Next base: position 48,137 of record BGPT01002737.1, on the reverse strand, counting down.
TTGGCACGATCTCTTTCTGAGATCTCTGTAGAAGCTATATATCTATAAAGAGTTCTCTTGACAAGATCTATACAAGGGACCTTTTGGCAACCTCTCTGCACAAGCTCCCTATAAGAGGTCTCTTGGCAAGATCTGTTTCAGAGATCTCTGCGCAACCTCTCTATAAGAGCTCTCTTGCCAAGACCCCAACAGATCTCTATGCAATGTCTTTGTACAAGATCTTTGCAAGAGGTCGCTTGGCAAGATCTTTGTACAAGATCTCTCTATAAGAGCTCTTTGCGGCAAGATCTTCGCACAGAATTTTTACGCACAGAAGCTTCCATATATAGAAATCTTCCACACATAGTCTTCCAAATCCGTTCGGTTCGCGTTTTGCGGCTCGTTTCCGTAGCCTTATTAATTTTTTAAATTTAAATATTAATCTGTATATAAATATTTTTTATTGGGAAATAATTATATATAAATATTTTTTGATGTAAAAATATTATAGAATATATATATATATATATATATTATTTAATTTTTTATAATATATTATTTTATTTTATTATTTAATATATATATACATATCTATATATATATATATTTAGATTATATTTTATATAAGAAATTTAGAAGGAAAAAAAAAATATATATATCTAAAAAATAAAAATAATGAAATTGAAATAAAAAACATTTTATATTTATTTTTTCTTATTTTGAAATATTAATAAATAAATTTAGGAAAATTATTTTGAATATATTGAAAGGGAGGATAATAATTTGATTAGGAAAATTTATGAATTTGGGAGATGAGGAAAAGGATATAAATATTATGTTATTTTTTTTTTTTTATAAAATATATATTTAGGATTTTCTCCCATTTTTTTTTTCTCGGATTTGGTCGTAAATTACTATTATTGCATTTTTACAGGATTCCGCCTTTAATTTTCAATTGCTTGAGCAAGCCTCGAATATGGATGAAAAAAATCGTGAATGATTAATTCCCACCAAAATGCTTGATACGTATTAAGCGCACAACCGTTTTAGCTGGAACTGCTAAAATTACTGGAAATGCATGGAAATATTATCATACCCTGCATGGTTCCTTTGCTTGATCTAAACCCATATATCTAGTTGCTGCTACTACCAGCTGGAAGCAAACAGTGCTCTTGCATTTTCAAGTACGGTGAGTTGACCAGCGGGCAATTGCGTATTCTTGGGGCAATTATCTAGCGCGGATTTAGCGCCAGAATTATGTTTAGCCTAGCCATTGAAATCTGAAAAAAAAATATTTTGGCGTATCTTTATATGTCACGTTTGTGATGCTGGCCACAAAGAAGGTGAAGCGGCAATGCAGCTCAAAGAGATTTATGAAGAGTTAGGCTATTGTGGAATTGCCCAAGCAGGACCAGGAACAATTGATGCAAGAAAGCAACAGGGAAAGAAAGCATCGAGCCTGACCTATGATTGATTTGAAAGGCTATGTAAAAGTATCTAGCGCCACACTAGCGCAAATCTAGCGCTAAGCTGCAGAAAACGATCTCACTGCATATATACAGGATTCCGCCTTGTAATGAAATCTAAGATACATCATTGTCCAAGTATTTATGACCCTCGGATTTAAAAAATCCTTATAGGCATTTTAGAGCGGATCCCATTTAATGATTTTTGATTAATAGATTAATATATATTTTTTTAGAAATTCTTTTAAATTATTATTTTAATAAAATTTATATATGAATTTTTTGGCAGAATTTTATAAAAAAAATTCGGTATGATCTTTACATAAATTTTATTTATGGGATATTTTGATTAGATTTTTTTTATTAAGATTTTTTTTGGTAAGATATTTCTTAATAGATCCGATAGATCTTTATACGAATAAGGATTAAGAAATGGTATGTAGAAATATTGTATTCGGCCGCGATTATATTATGGGGAGCGATAAGGAATTTGCAAGAGCGATATCGCCTGAAGCAATGTGAATATTTTATTATGGCAATACACGTATATTTTCCAGAGGTTTTGGAGCAAAACTCCTGATATCTACTATATCTTAGCCGGCAAAATATATCCCCACGCCCTTCCCAGACAGTTTCTTTCGCGGTCTCTTATCCGCTCTCTCTCTCTCTTCCTTTCTCATTCCCTCTCCGTCTCCCTCTCCCTCTCCTTCTTTTTCTCCCTTTGGTGACTGAAGTCCAGAATACCTCCGGGAAAAAAAAAAATGGGAGCGATACTTGAAGCGATGCAGTTCGATACCTGGAGGCGATACCCCAATCGGAAGAATTAGTAAGGTGGGCCCCCAGAGCTGAAGAGAAGATGGCAGCTGCTTGCACATTTTGAAGAACGTGGCAGAAAGTATATCAAACAATTGCTGAAAAAGGTTGCTGCTTCTGCTCGCATATATATCCCTTAAGCCAAGTGGCGGGCCTCATCTACATCACTATTTAGTTCCAATTTGATTCCCAGCAGTGATGAAGCCAGGCTGGGGGAGCAATTTCCGTTGCAAGCGGGTTTGAAAACCCTGGGTAATTTGAAAATTATTTATAAATTTCATTGATAAAAAATTATGGGCCATGAGGACCCGCATGAATATATCTCTATATATGTCACATTTCATCATTTTAGCAAAAATGAGCTCCCACTGTGTGAAGCAATAGGGAACCTTGAGAAGCGATGCCCCCTAAATGGATGGCGGTGGAATCAATACCATATTTAGACCGTCGCATATATAATTTTATAGGTTTTTAATGCAAAATCTCTAAAGGAAATAAGATCTTTCTAATCTTTTTTTTTCAAGAGATCTCTTGATATTATTGTTGTAAGGAATCTCCTATAAATTTCCTATGAGAGATTTCTTGAGAAATTTCATTTTAGAGATCCCTTTTTAAATTATGTATAAGAATTTTCTTGTCAAGATCGCAATAGATCTCTATGCAAAATCTCTGTGTAAAATTTCCACAAAAGGTTTCTTGATAGGAATTATATATAAGATTTTTATAAGATTTTTTGGGATAAGATCTCTATGCAAAATTTATTTCTCGCAAAATCATTCTACCGAATTTTTTACGTATAGAAGCTCACGTACTCAGAAATCTCTACATATAGAGGTTTTTATCCAGAGAAACGGAAAAAAAAATTATACAGAGGTATGTCTAAATCGCAATTTTATTTCAATTTTTGATATTCGAGTTCTATTTTCTACGAAAAATTTGTAATTTAAATTGCAAAATCGTAATTTTACCTCAATTTTTGACGTTCGATCTCCATTTCGTGCGAAAGGGTTATCTGAAATTGCGAAGTCGCAATTTTATAATCCTTTTTAAGATTCGGCCACTATTTCGTGCGCAAAGGTTACATCTGAAATTGCAAGATTCATATCACGGCAGAGCGAAACCGATTCGACGCGCGCAAAATGACCAAAAGGGGTCGCGCGAACGCATATGAAAAATTTTCTTAAAATATTGCACGCGCCATGAAAAATGAATAATGAATATTGAAAATGCCCAAAGTGACGTCTCACCTAGGTCGCAGCCATTTTTTTTTGGCGAGATCCACGAAAGCTTGCGCCTGTCACGAAATATGAACCCGAGGTCATCGAAATATTGCACCTGTCCCATGAAAGCAACGTCATTTTCAAAATCAGAATCGATACTCCGAATATTGCGATTGCCACGAAAAGTTATCTCCGGATGCACCTTTCATTTTAAGGCATATTTACCAATGCTTCAGCAATATACATATAACCCATACCTACCATTCGAATAAAAAAAATCATTTAACCTACACCTATCGCATAAAATCAGCCCCTTACCATTACCATAAAAACCCCTCAATATAAACACGCTCTTTGAGAAAAAAACATTATCATTTAGGACCTATCATAATTAGCATTATAATATATACATTTATATAAATATATTTTAAATAGAATAATTATTTTTAATTTATGAAATATGGAAATATATATAATTTTGATTAAAAAAATAAATATAAAGAAATATATGCATAAAATTTCAAAAAAATATATTAAATTATTGCTATTTTAAAATATTATATGTTTTTTATTAACAATTAATTTTTCATAAATTAAAAAATATATTTTAAAAAATATATATCAAAATTAAATCAGAACGGGAGCTCCTGGGAGTGCAATTTTCACATGATTTAAGATAATTTTTTTCAGTGGTTGTCCTGCACTCCACATGATGATTGTATATTGTGAGGTTTTACTGCATTCCCAGGCTCATTCTACACTTTGGAATGGGGTGATTTCCAGAAAAATACAAAAACCTTGGAAAAATTCAAAAAACCAAAAAAACCTTGGGAAAACAAAAAAAAACAAAAAAAACAAAAGAACCAAAAAAAACAAAAAAAAAAAAAAACAATATTTCTAGACTCTTTGGAAAGGGGGTGGTCTAGGCAAGAGTCTCAGAATATTGTTTTTTTTTTGTTTTTTTGGTTCTTTTGTTTTTTTTTTTGTTTTCTCGAGGTTTTTTGTCTTTGTCTTTTTTTTCCAAGGTTTTTTCAAGGTTTTTTCTTTCTTTTATTTTCTGGTGGGAAAATATGAATTTATATTTTCTAAATGGGAGAGGCCTTATTTTTGCATTTTCTGGATGTTGCGTATTTTTTTTGGTAAGGAGTGCCACCCTTTTTTCAAAGGAATAAATTATATTGTTTTTTTCACCGAAAATTTGCCCAACAGGTATATCGCAATGTCCTCAAGGAATACCAGGGTCTCTTAAAATGCAATTATTTATTCAAGAATATTCTTTCAAAATAATGCTCAATTTTCTGCAAGGAATACTATATTTGCTCAAATGACAATTCCATGGAATCATATGGCGCTTTCTTACAAGAATATCGCCCTCTTTCAAAGGGATTGCTATATATATATATATGATAGGGTTCCTTGTAATACAAGAACTTAAAGAATGTCATACTCTTTCACAAGGACTGCTGTATATCCTGAAGGTTACTTTCTCATAGGAATGCCACATATTTTTGAAAATAATAATCTGCATATATATATAATAATTAGCATATTTCTTGTTATATCATATAATGAATGATTTATATTAATATGCTTCTATATTTGTCCAAATGAATATAATTTCTTATTCCATGGAAGATTGCATAACAACATGATTCAAATTATTTCTTTACTATATATATGGAAGAAATATCATATTTGATCCAAATATATGGAAGGCATGATGCACTCTTTCTAGCGCTCTTCCTACCGGATTGCTGTGCACATCTCAGGGCCCTGCTTCATCAAAATAATGATATACTTTATCAGAGGAATTTGATCCTTTCTGTAGAACGATCTTGCATGGACGTATGCCAGAATTTCCTCAAGGAATGCCGCATTCTTTTAAAATAATGATTGAACATATGCTATTGCCCTTACAATCGGACTTGATATTTTGTTTGAGAAATATCATTTTTATCAAGAAAACAATATATTTATCCTCACAAAAATTACCATACCTTTTTATAATGCAATTAAGGAATTCTGTCAAGAAAATAAAGCACTGCTTGCAGACAAAATGAAATGCAATGTCAATCAAAAGTGCTATTTCCTTTTATTCATGTTTGCTATACATCAAGACATACAGCACAGAAGCAAATACCACTCTATCGTTTGAGTGTGGCGCAACCGGTCGAAATTAAATTATATTTCTCTTTATACAATATTTCATAGCAAAAACGGCTGCATTACAGCATATTTCTACAAGTAGCAAACTTGCTTTTCCCAGCTGGTTGACGGGTTTGCTTTCAGGTCGTTATAGTTCATTGTTGCCTGATGGGCGAATTTGGATATCTACCATATATATAAGATTTAAAGCCCAAAATTATTTTCCATAATATATACCTATATATAAATATATATATAATTCTAGAATTGCTAAATTTCAAAATTCAAACAGATATAAACATATGTTTGAAATAATTCATGCTATATATTATTCAATACATAAAAATTACCAAAAAATATATTCCCACAACCTCCCGAATTCAATTAAATATAAAAAAAATTAATCAATAAATCCCCGCTTCGCTAAATAAAATCCTTAATAATATAAAATATGATATCACCACAAATAAATATATATATATATTATTTAATTCATAGATATTCCAATAAATATAATTTTATTTTTTTAAATATAATTTTCAAATCATTATTTCCAATATTTTATCTACGTCCTCCAATATATATATATATATATTTTAAAATATATAAAAATTATTTTTTTCTAATATCTATATAATTTATTAATATTAAAAATATAATATTCCCAATTTCAAAAATTATTAAAAAGATTAAATTAAAAAATATAGAATTTCAAATATTTAAAAATATATAATATATTTTATATAATATATATAATTTAATATATTTTTTAATATATTTATCTTAAATAATATAAATTTAAATAAATTATAAAAGATAAATTATATTTTTTTTTCATTTATATCAATTCAAAATATATTATTGGCACCTGCGTAAAAAAAAAATAAAACATATTTTCATTATCCCAAGCATTATTATGTCCAATGGACATCTGCGTAAAAAAATCATTAAGGCATATTCTCATCAACCCAAGGATCGTTATGTCCAATGGGTACCGGCATAAAGAGAGATTAAGTCGCATGCTTATTAACCCAAAGATCATTGTGTCCAGTGGGCACCTGCGTGAAGAGATCATTCAGTCGCAATCGTATGAGTCCAAAGATCAATATATCCAATGGGCACCTGCGTGGAGAGGTCGTTAAGTCATATTCTCATTAGCCCAAAGATCATTGCGTTCAATGGGCACCTGCCTGAAGAGAACACGCGTCGCATTCTCAATACCCCAAAGATTAATGTGTCCAGTGGGCACCTGCGTGAAGAGATCATTAAGGCACATTATCATTAGCCTTAAGACCATTGTGTCCAGTGGGCAGCTGCCTGAAGAGATCATTGTGTCCAATTGGCATGTGCCTGAAGTGGAGGTTTATGCGCTTCAATTGTGTTGCGTTGCTACTGCGTTTTGCAAGCCAGCTTATACAGATAGCATTGGAACTGCTACACCAAGGATGAGATTTGAATGTTAAGAATTGCATGGAACGTGGTGGCTTTTCGGGTAACCGGAGGTTCCGTTGCGCAGAAAAGTTCGCTCGCGTGCGCGACAGGCGCGGGCATCGTCGCTCTGCCTTCGAAAATGTCTCGAACGGTGCTGGCATTGGGAGTAAAGCTCTCAAAATGTTTTTTTTGTTTCCCTGTTGACGCTGTGCTATGCTACTTTGCATGTGTCGCTGCACTTTGTGCATTGGAATTGCTACATCAAAGATAATTGCAATGCAGCATTATGTTGCGATTCTATGGGGTTTGCAACTCGCTATTGCTAAATCGCATTAGAATGGCTGCGTCAAGGTTCCTTGCTGCTGCGGCTGCTTGCGGAATTCTATTGTATTTTGCAGCTGAGAGCCGTAGATCGTATTGGAATGGCTGCAACAAGGCTGCGCTGGGGATTTGGCAGTAGATTTTCCCATTTTGGCGCTGATGATTTTTCTTTTTCAAATTCCGTTAAGAAAGCGCTCCAAAGTCGACTTTTTTGGCTTTGACGTCGACCGGTTTTGGAGCTCCAGTTTCTGTTGCCTCCGCAGGCAATTCTATTACGTTTTGAAAGCCAGCTTCTGCAGATCGCATTGGAATGGCTGCGTCAATGTTCCTCGCTGCCGCGGCTCGTGCGGAATTCCATTGTTTTTTGCAGCTGAAAGTCGCACATCGTATTGGAATGGCTGCATCAAGGCTGCGCTGGGGATTTGGCAGTAGATTTTTCCATTTTGTGGCTGATGTTTTTCCTTTTAAAATTCCTTCGAAAAGCGCTGCAAAATATTTCAAAATCGACTTTTTTTTTGATTTTGCCGTCAAGATCCGGTTTTGGAGTCTCAGTTTCTCTATAAAAGCTTCTCTGTGTAGAAGCTTCTCTGTGTGAAAGGTTCTCTGTGCAAAAGCTTCTCTGTGTATATAAAAGCTTCTCTGTGCAAAAGCTTCTCTGTGTAAAAGCTTCTCTGTGTAAAAGCTCCTCTGTGTAAAAGCTTCTCTGTGTGAAAGCTTCTCTGTGTAAAAGTTTCTGGGTGTGAAAGCTTCTGTGTGAAAGCTTCTCTGTGTAAAAGCTTCTGTGTGAAAGCTTCTCTGTGCAAAAGTTGCTGCGTGTAAAAATTACTCTGTGTAAAAGCTTGCCGTGTGTAAAGGCTTCAGCGCGTCTACACGCAATAGCCGGCTAGAGAGCATGTTGGTTTGTACGTAGCAGAGGAGAGCGTGTAGCTGTGCTGCTCACGCTGAGCGGTGGCATGTTTGAATGGCATGTTTATACAAGATGTTGGTTTCTTTGGTTGTCAGGTTTTCAGCAGCGGTGGCATGTTTGCACGGCATGTTCTTGGAAGCACGTTGAACTTGATTTGCCTGTCAGGTTTTCAGGGGAGAGTGTGTAGCTGTGCTGCTCACTCTGAACGGTGGCATGTTTGAATCGCATATTTACAGACACATTGGCATGTTTACAGATGTGTTTGGCTGTCAGGTTTGCAGCAGAGATCACGCTGAGCGGTGGCATGTTTAAACGGCATGTTCAAAGACATGCTTGGCATGTTTTCAGATATGTTATTTGCCTGTCAGGTTTTCAGCAGAGAGCGTGCAGCTGCGCTGCTTACGCTGAGCGGTGGCATGTTTGAACGGCACTTTTATCAGATGTTGGTTTCTTTGGCTGTCAGGCCTTCAGCGGTGGCATGTTTGCACGACGTATTTTTGCTGGAAGCACGTTGAACTTGATTTGCCTGTCAGGTTTTCAGGGGAAAGCGTGTAGCTGTGCTGCTCACGCTGAACGGTGGCATGTTTACAGACATGTTTGGCATGTTGACAGATATGTTTGGTTGGGCGGAAGCGTTGGTGCGCAAGGCTGTGCTGCCTGCGCATCACGGATCCTGCCGACGTTGCTCGCGCGCGAAAAAATGTGGCGGCTGCAACAGATAGGGGGCTTGTTGCCACAGATCACTTGCTGCATGTAAGAGTTTCTCTGCGTGCTAGCTTCTCTCTGTCTCTGTGTTAACACTTCTCTCCGTAAAGGCTTCCTTGTTTGAAACATCTGTGTGCAAAAGTTTTTGTCTGTAAAAGTCTCTGTGTGAAAAGTCTGAGAAGAGTTGAGACGAGTGGCCAAGAGGTGAGAAGACTTGAGATGAGCTGAGAAGAAGTGGGGTGATTTGAGCAGAGGTCAGAAAAGGTAGGAAGAGTTGAGACGAGGTGGTGAAACGAGTTGAAGGGAGTGGAGAAGAGGTCAGCTGAGGTGAAAATCGTTGAGAAAGTTGAGAAGATAGGGAAAGCGGCAAGAAAAGTAGAGAAAAGGTGGGAAGAGGTGAGGGTCGTTCAGAAGGTTGAGGAGACGGGAAGACGACCAGACTGAAGGTTAACCCCTCACTTCCAACATCTACTCACTCCCAACACCCATCACTCAACACCAAAAAGTCCCTCACTTCCAACACAAAAAGCACTTTTCGGTGTCGAGGGCGAGTGAGTTTTCAGTTCCCCATTGGTACTGAGGCGTCACTTCTGGAACCCCATCATCATACATCAAAGCTCAGTGGGATGGGGTGGGGTGGGTTGGGGCAATAACGTTCACTGGGACTTCAAACAAGTTGCTAGCTGACCTGGGATGGGGTGGGGGGTGGGGTGGGGCAAAACGGTTCACTAGGACTTCAAAGAAGTGGGGTGATGTTGATGTTGATGCTGATGTTGACGTTGTTCTTGTTGTTGATGCTGTGCATGTTGTCGATGTAAGTAAACGGGCGTCGGGAGCCAGTATGTTTCCGGCGCTGAAAGCGAGTTGAAATTTGGCGTCGGGAGCGAGTGGCTGACCAAGACTGAAGCAAGATGATGACGAATTCACTGAGCAGACTTGAGAAGATGTGACTCTTCGCACCAGCTCCTATAGGCAAAACGTGTTTTTCGATCCTATAGTCTTAAGCTTCTTTTTACTATCCACCTTCTTTGGCAGCAGCTTTCGCGACTCAACCTTGGCGCACTCCTTTCGCGGAGCTTTCGCGCGGCTGTCGCGCGAGGGGGTTTTGCCTTCGACGGGTTGGTTCCCCGCATGAACCCGAAGACAAACTCCATTTATGGAGGCTTTTCATGCTGCTCAAATATCATCCCATTCGTTTTGATTCGTGGAGGGAGCCAGATTGAGTTTCCCTTAACTTTGAGCCGCTGTCTACTTGTAACTTGTATATAACCTTTTGCCACTGTAGACCCCTGCAAAGACTTTAAAGATGTCCCTGGAGGGAATCGAAGCTTTCTTTCTCAATCCCAAGACATGATTACTCTATGAGGCACAAGCGACCCTAGTGCTAAAAGCACATTCTCTCAGGTAGCTGACGCTACCTTTCGTGGTAGCCCCAAGAAAAGGGGCTGTTGGTTCTGCAAAAGAAAAAGCAACCGAATTAGTCCCCGAAAGACCACTATCAACCATACAAAATGAGGATCCAAGGCTCTAATCGAACCAAAACTGGGAGACGCTCAAGTTGCCAGCAACACAAATCTGCAGAAATTACAGCATAGGAAAACAAAACTGACGCCAGTAAAATGCATCAAAGTGCCAAAGGCCTTGAACGCTGCAAAAAAAGCAAAGGCACGTCTGCAACAAATCGGGCTCAAATATGCTGGACCTTGGGGTCTTGCCATTACCTTTCATAATACAGTTATATATATATAGTGAAAAAGGCTTCAGGGGTCCAAAATCAATGTTGTTCAGTGCTGACTCAGTCAAAGCAAAAACGGGGTCTCATCATTAACTTGCAGCAGGAATGATCTTTAAGCAATGCTGGTTGGACGCAGTGGCCCCAAAAAAACGACGCAAACAAAACACACCTCCATAGAATAAGTGTTTGCTTTTTTGGTGGCCAGCTGAGTCAAACTGGGAGGCGGCAGAAATTATATCTTTACGAATGTAATGATTTTCAGAATTCAATGATGAGAGCTCTGGCTTGGTGTCACGGCTACACACGAGAAAATGCTCTGCACAGCTTCATCATATGCAAGATGTAACTAACATTATCAAATAAAAATGGTTCAAATCCTCTATTTCAACCACTCCTTCACCCACTCTATAGAAGAACAGTCAGACTGTTTTTAATACTGAGTATTGCGTGAAGCGCCGATATGACGCTTCCCAACAAGTGTAAGTGTAAGTAAAAAATGCTGTGATGTTCAGAACTGTTGAATTGATCTCGGTTCTTGCATTCCTTTTCTTCCACGACTTTTGAATCTTATGAGCATGTTGCTCGCTGCTTGCACCTAATTGCCCCCAGACTGCCAAAAAAACACTGGTGACAGGTGAGAATTGCGTCCAACAGAGAAGCCTTCGGCTGCCTGTTGACAATACTTGGAGACTTTGGTCTGCCCAATGTTCGGAAAGGACACACTAGCCGCGAAAACAGCAAACCTGGAGGAGGAAGATTTGTTTTGACAATGCTGAGAATATGTGAATATGAGCTGTTTCCCTCTCGCGATGAATGATTTCAAAGGATTGTGTCCCTTTTGTGAGGTTTCAACACCTCCTTGAGTGAAACTGGCTTCGGTCATTCTCAGTCATCCTCGCAATGAGTGATTTCAAAGCATGGTGTCCCTGTGTCTCTTTTGTATCTTTTGTGAGGTTTCAACACCTCCTTGAGTGAAACTGGCCTCGGTCATTTTCAGTCATCCAGCATGCAAAGCATTGCTACTCCGCGAGCAACCCAATGGGCGGTGTCTGGTTGATCCTGCCGCAATGGGAAGTACTTCACAAAGTTTGTGGAATGCCCTGTTGTCGACAAAGTACCCTTGCGCTCTGAGGTCTTGTAAATTGGGCACATGTAAAGATTACCGTCCACGATACGCTTTGCAGTGTCTGTGGTGGCCAGCGGCTCCAAGTGAATCACGGGCATTTCCAGGAAGAGAATGTCCTTGTCTGACTCCTTCAGCACTCGTGTGGAGATGTCCCAGCCACAACCCTGCAGGAAAAGGCCGTGAATCTTCACTCCATTTTCCGGTTGCTTGTCTAAGGTTGCGCTATCTTGTACTTCAGTGACCTCTGAGAAGAACTCCAAGGTATCGATCGGGATTTTGGTCTTTCTGGCATGCAACTGCAGAGCAGCTGTCATGAAACCTTGTGGAAAGAAGAAGCAGGAAATCCAGTAGCTCAGAGGTGGCCCTTCGAGAAGCCATTTTGCCAGGAAATTGATGCGCGCAATAAAATCTGCAATCCAAGAATTAAGTGGCTTTAGGCAGGGGTAAGCAACCTTGCCCCAGTTGCCAGGGACCTTTTGCTCTTGGAATGCATTAAACATGCCTTCAAGCTCAGCTGACATCAAGACTGTACCTTTGATGGCTTTGCCGAGCATCACAAGACTTGCTTTGACAACTTTGATGAGTGTTTCGATTCTTGCATACTCCTGGCTGTGGAAAACTCCTACGGAAACGATGCCACCCTGGGGCGTCTTTTTGTAGGTTTCCGGGTGGGCGTTCTTGCTCTTGGCCGCATCCGGAATCGTTTGAATAAAGTCCTGGGCCATCTCAGCAACAATCGTTTCGGGCTTCTTTCCAGTACCACCAGAAGAAATTCGTGGCTGAACACTTACGACAGTGTCCAAGAACTTCTTTGCCTGATTGTACTGGGCAGTAATCAGCGCGTTGGGATGCAGTCCAAAAATGCGTGGGTCCTCATCCATGGGAAGCGACTTTAAGTAGTCCCTTGTCTCCTGTAAGCTGCCCTCATCTGGGACCCAATAGTCTGCAAGGCCAGCGAACTTGAAGCCCTTTTCGAGGATGCCCTCACTGAAATATCCCTTCAACACTGCAGAGATGAGCCTCACGTCCTTGTCATCTGTGACTCTTCCTCCATAGTTCACTTCCGCAATGATGTACCTCAGGGTATCTTGAATGAAGCCATAATGAAGCCATTGCGTTAAGATCGTCAAGATTCAAACCGTGACCAAAAAAGCATGAATCCGAATTATACTTCATGTTCAACGCAAACAAAAATGTTCCAAACGATATCCATCTTGTTTTCACAGTACATAAACCGATTTGTCTTGAACCGGTTTTGAAGCATCCCTGCCTCAAGGTGATCCAAGGAACATCTGGTTGAGACACCAAGTACATCCTGACCTGTTCGCGTGACACCTGGAAGTCGGAGTCCATCCATTCGTAAGGAATATTCCAACCAATTGGACCAAACTTTCGCCTCTCCAGGATCACAGCGTGGAAGAAGGCTAAGCCAAACAAGAGTTTCTTGAACTCAAATGGTTTGGAAGGACATCCTTCGAATACGTCCTCAGCAATGTCTTGATAGGTACGGCCCAAGTTTGCACGAAGTCCTTTGGGAGGTTCATTGGTGATCTTGATTCCAGACTGAAGCACTGGAACTGGGAACTTAGGAGATGGCATACTTGTCAACCAAAGCCTGTAGTCTGGATTGATCTTATCTGCATCTTGCGATTCTTGAATCGCTTCCAGCCTTGGCATCCAGCTATCTGCCAAGTGACAGTTCTGGAGGCAAACCCAATCGCCAGTATCCCAACCAAGTTTGATGAGTGCTTCCGCCTTCGGTCCCTGCCCTTGGCCTAGGGAAATAAAGTGAAGCTTTTCGGTGTAGCCCTTCTCTGCAGCCAGGGTCAACAAATACTCGGTTGGATCGGCACCCGCAGAAAGGACAAAGATCAATGGCATCGTGGCAACTGAGTCAGCAAAGCAACTGCCCAAGTTGAAAGGAGGTGATTCAATGAAGAGTTGCCCAAGCTCGTGAAGAACCACATTTCGCGCTACAAAGTTCAGGAAGTTCTCCCGCATGTTCTTGACAACAAGGGCTTGCCCAAACGCAGATAGCTTGGTGTCCCACGGCTTTGGAAGGGACTTCTGATACATGCCATCACTTCGGCAAAAGGTTTCCCATTCACCTCCTTGAGCCATTGCTTCCTTCAAGCCAACGTAGGAAGTGTCACCACTGTGGGCAGTGAGTCGCTCAAGCACATCTAATTTGGCCCAAGCATTTTTCTCCACCCAAGCTGGGCAAGCCACGGTGTTCTCATCGGTCAAAACCCCTTTGCCAGCTTCCGTGCTGCGGAGGAAGAACAACCATTCTGTTGGCGTAATTGACCGTTTCTTCATGAACTTAGAGTGGACCTCATTCCTCAAGATCTGGCAGGTGATGAGAAAGGAGAACATCAACTTATGGTCCTCAAAGAGGCCGCGGCAAATGTTCAAGAAGATAAAGCGGGTCAAGTCATCAATGAGAATTTGGATGCGTTTGTCAACATCTTCCGCCTGCTCTGCATCTCTCAGGCGGCCTTGGACCAAAAGAACGAAGAATTCCAAGCTGTACTGATACATGGGGTCGACATTGGCAAAGTCGGCAATCACAAAGTACAGAATGGAGGCTCTTGTGGCAACTGGCCGAAGCTTCTCCCGAACGGCATCAATCTCCGCCATGGCCTTGTCAGCCACCTGCATTCGTTCCTCACACTCTGCACCTGTCTTCTTTGACTGATCCAATGTGTTGATCAAAGTGTCGTCTTTGAGAACATCGCCACCTGCCTCTGCAAGCAGTTTCAAGATCAGCTGCTCCAGGTCGTCTTGTGTCTTCCTGTCTGCTGCAATCTGTACCACTAATTCTTGACGCTGCTGGGCCAGATCTGGCCTCTCGTTGCCTACGACTTCGGCAACAAGCTGCTCCTCTAGACCCAAGAGGGTCACAGTGAAGTTGATGACAGTGACCTTGATACACACCTCTGGGAGGTAGTGAGGATTTGCCATCTTGGTCGTCACATAGAACGCAAAGTTCTCATCATAGGGCACATCTTCCGTTCCTAGTCGCAACAAGAGCTGTCCTCCTCGCTTGAACAGGGCTTTGGTCAGAACTGGTTCCAACGCTGGATCCAAAACCTCTTCCACGTTTTCGATGAGAATCGAATTGCCATTGCGAATGCAGGCTTCGAGTTTGCGCAGGTATGTGCCATCAGAGAGTTTTGTAATGACGATGTTGTTTTCCTTTCCCATGTTTCGAACCCAACGATTGGCCTGGCCTTGCGGATCAATCATCAATGGCCAGCGACGACCACGTGTCACCATGAGGCCATTTTCAACTGACAAATCATCCGAAGGCAGCGTCTGGATGTTCCACATGCGAACTTCAGCTGGGTCAACGAGCACATCTGCTGCCTTCCAGCTGGGATCACACACCAAACCCACGCTATCTGCCTGCGTTTTCCACTTGCCCACAAGGCTGCGCCGGAACTCTGCCGTGAAGGGCCCAGTGTAGGCAATGAAGCCACCTGCAGCCATTGAACCAATCTTGATATAATCCATCAAGAATTTGCTTTCATTAAAACAAGGCCTGCTTTGAAAACTTGAAACAATCATTCGGAAGATGCGATGGCTGTCTTGCTTTGCTATTTATGGCTCTTATCACAGCCTTAACAAGCGCAGTCTCTTAGATGTGCTGGGGAAACAACAAGGTGGACTATGTTCGACAGCAAAATCGTCAGTCAAATTCAAAGTTTGAATGGTGGTGCATAGGCAGTACAGTATGCAGAGTAAGGTCTGAATTGCATTTCCTGTCGTGCAATGAGGCATTGCAGTGCCTTGCACTGGGTATGATTGTGTTGTGGCTGTTTATGTATTCCATTGTACGAATTTGTACGGTACAGTAGGTATGTCTCTCTTGTGTATTCCCACCTGTTGAGCCTCTGGGGTCCAAATCTATGCTGCAACTTTCCCTGTGACAGGAAAACAGGGAGCAGGGAATAGAAAGAAAACAGCAAGGAAGAATGGAGGGAAGAAAAGTGAAGAAATGTCAAAGAAAAAGGGTAAAGATGATATATATATATATAGAGAATGGAAAAGATCTCGCCATGTGCTGCCAGGTGGTTGAGGCAACACCGGGGAAGCACTTGAAGGTTGTTGAAGTGGCTGGCAGCTCAGCAACTGTGCAATGTGACCTAGAGTTTGCACTCACTCATCCTGCGTCTCTCTAGTATTTAGCAGTGTGACTACACCGCGCATGTACACACACATATATATAATATATGCATATGTACATGTACGTGTACACAGTGCGTAAAGTACACGCTGTGTATAGATGTATGGGTATCCTAGTGTCTGGAACGACTCAACATGAATCTTCATAGGGTTGAGATTTTTCTTGCCCGTGAGGGGAGACAGAAACCTGGCTCTCTTGTCGTGCGTCAGTGCCTGAAAACTAAAGGCCTAGAATGCATTGCATTTACGTTTCCATGTATTTATATTTGTTTATATAGTATTCTTTTCATGGATGGGTGACCTAAGTGGGTCAAATGCATGGTGGTTGATAGCGCAGAAAACCATTAAATTTCAATCTCTAGCGGCGTTGCTTGGCGAGCCTAAGAGCGGAATGGAGCTGGAACGGAACCCAGTAACCCTGACCTGCTGTGGGGGTGCAAAGCTGGGTAAATCAAAGGATTGTTGCAGAATATAGCTGCGTGGCCTGTGTCATTGATGTTCATGGTCCTGCCATTGATAATCATGAAATGTGTCTGAGGTGATGCACTTTACGTGCATGACATGTTGATGGAAACAATAAGTGGTCACCGGATGTCACCGGATGGACATGCTCAGGAACTGCATCGTCTTCAATGTGAATGAGCAACGAACAACTTCTCCATAAATGCCCCCTTTCAAAACGCACAGTCGTGATATACACATAAAGAAACAAAGAAGTAAACACATAAAAACAAATAAACAAACACATGAATGAATGAATGAATTAATAAATGAAATAAAAATAAATGATATATATATATATTCTATGTGTGTGTGTGTGCTGTGTGCACATAATATATGTGCATGTAGATTTAGATAGCTATATTGGCTGCATACTGATGTGTGCAAAGTATGCCAACCATGGCATTATCGGGGTGATTCAGTGTGTTCGCATTGAGGTCGTGAAATGTATGCCAGCATGTGTATGTGTTCAAGTGTGTGCGTGTGTCCGATTCTGATTGTGTCTGATTATGTGATTGTGTGCCGTTGTGTTCCTGCCTGTATAACAATATAATGTAATATTATAAGTATATTTATATGTGCCTGTAAGTATACTGAATTCCGAGGCTTTACTAGTGCCAGAGAGAGAGAGAGAAAAAAAAATCAGGCTGAAACTGCGACGTGCTCAAAATGCCTTTGACCCAGTTTAAACTGCCTGCCAGCACGATGTTTCCAATGACGAATTTCAAGTTCTTCTCCAGAACCTCGCTGGCAGCATTCCATCTCACACTCTCATTGCCAAGACCAGCAAGCAGTTTCTCGGCCCGGTCTAACTTCACCACGCAGTCTTGTGCATCAGCTTCCAGTTGCGCAGCCTTTCGCTGGGCAGCATCCAGTTGAGCTTCCAAGGAAGCCACATTGTCCATGACCAATTTGAGCTCTGCCTTTTTGATGGAAAGCTTCTCCTCAGCTGCTGCCAGGGAATCTTCGGCCACCTTCAACTTTGCCTTTTTCGGTTCGATTTCTCGTGAGACTCGGCCATAAATATCCATGGCTCGCACCCACAAACACAGTGACATTGCTGCGGCGGACACACTCTTCACCTTTTCAGGGACAAAGTCTTCCCTCTTGATGTATTTCTGCAACTTCTGTGTAAGTTTGGCATTCATTGCGAGCGCATCTTTGTCGTAGGACTTTAGGTTGTCTAGGAACTTGGTATCATTCATGAGCTTCTTGGCTTCATCCCAGCTCTCCTTGACACCAAGTAGGAGACACACTGCACTCAAAACAACCTCGACCAACGGTGGTGGCTTCGCAAAGGACTTCACTTCTTGAATGTCCTTCTTGTCTAGTGCATCCAGAGACTTGATCGCAGCGTAGTACTCGGGCAAGGCCTCATCCAAGTCTTTTTGGCAATCAGTCTTGATGGCGTTTGCCTCCGCAGCTGCTTCTGATGCAGCTTTCTCATCAACTGCACAGGCCTCGCTCTTTTCCCTGGCAATTTCCTGGTCTGCTTGCACCTTCACCATCAACTCAGCCGTGTCTTTCTTGGCTTGTTCAATCGTGGGCTGCATCTTGGCCAAGGAGGCCTTGAGCTCATCAACCACAGACTTTGTTTCGTTCAGGGTCTTGGAGCCGATGGTATAGCGTTCAAGCTTTGTCGTCAGCTCTCCCCGTTTCTTACCAACCAGATCTGTGAACAAACCGATGAGTTCCAGATAGGACGTGGGTGTCATATACGTCCGTCTCCGAAGGCTCTCAAAGAAATCCTCGGCTGCATCTTGAGATGTGCTGTGCATAAACTGTGAGATTTTTGACAGCTGGTCCACCAGGGACTCAAGACCCAGCTCTTTGGGAGCCTTGGAGTAGTAGCGAACAGCCACCGAGTACAAAGCGTCTGCAGGCCATGGACTGAACCAGTCAATGGTGGCACAGTTGATGATGGAAGGGAACTGCCTACACCGAGCCCTGAAGCCTTCCCCAATGGGTGAGAATGCCAAGACAATGTGCAAATTCTCGCGGATCACCTGAACAAAATACTGCCAAATAGCATCACGCGTCTCAGGTTTACCAGCCGCCTTTGCCAATGGTCGCATCAAACCCATGACACCCTCCAACTCATCAGGCGCAAACAGGTTTGGCACCTCGCCAGTGTTTAGGATGTTGTTGATGTCTTCCAAAAACGACTCTTTCACAATTTGCGTGTCAGAGAAAAGGAAGACAACGCCTTTGCCCCCACCTTTTGCAACTCCATTCATGATGTTCTTCAAGTCTTCTTTAAACTCAGTCGAACCATATGTTCGAGTGATCTCAATGGAAAAGCATTGGAAGTCTGCCATGTGGGCCGCAATACGGGCGATGGACTTGCGCCCAACACCACTGACCCCAACCATCAGCAAATTTCCTCGGGGCTGTCGGATGGTTCTTGCTGCTCTGGACAGGTGCATGCAGGCATCTCGGAAGAAAACAATGTTCATCTTGGTGGGCATCATGTTGTTGTAGTCATCCAACATCTCTTGGAAGATACTCACGCATTTCTCCTCACTGTGCACCCGCTGGTAAATGCTCACATCTCCACCGCGGTTCAGGAAATCACCAAAAATTAGATCTCTGAATTTGTCAACGGAGGCAGAGTTGGGCATCTCGGCATTGATCTTGTCGGCAATCATAGCATTGAACCATTCTCTATCTGTATCGTCGATCAAACGGTCTCGGAAAACCCTGCAGCTTTCATGAAGGAAAAGATCGATGAGGTCGCCTTCTTTTTGGAGAGAACTCTTCACATCTATCATCAACATCCCCTGCACCATCTTCGCGGGATCACGAAGATTGAAGGTGTAGTGACATTTCACTGGCGTTGGCAGCAAATCCTGTGAGATCTGGAAGAACATCTTCACCGTTGCAGTCATCACCGGCGCCGCCAATGACTGAAGGTCGGGTTTGTTGACCCCGAGCCAACCACCCAAGATGCTGGAAAGGATCCTGTGCATGGCATCCTGGGACAGGGCCGGGATCCAAATCATATTGAAATGACGGAACAGCCTGGGAGTCACAGCCATTCGACCACCACCCGGAGGTCCACAAGCACAAATGAATTGAGTGTCTGCCACTTGCTTCCAAAAGAGCTTTTTCTTGTCATAGAAGCCACCATAGTCGATGACCTGACGCAAGAGCTCAATGGGTGGCTGCGCACCGTAGAACTCCAACATTGGCATATTCACATCATCCACGAAGAAGATCATAGTTGTACCTGGAGGAGCCCCAAGGAGAGTCTTTCGCTTCCGTTCCAAGCGATTCTCGAACTGGTCCACCACGTTGGAAGTGCTGGTCTGAGCACTGAAGTTGGCAGATGCCGTGGAAAAGAGCTCACCTGCTGTGTTCAGGTACTGCTGGATCACCACGGATTTTCCAACACCTGTTTCCCCAGAGAACAAGACATGGAAGTTGGCCATCATCAGGTTCTCAATCAGCATTCTTTGTCCAACAGTCTCTGAGGTATTCACCAAAATGTTGAAGAAAGGCTCCTGCGGATTGAATTGGAACTGGGGAACAATCTCAGAAAGCGGGTGGATCTTGACACCATCGTCATTGACTGCCATCATGTAGAGATCACCACCATCAGGAATATTGGGACAAAACAGCTGCAGTCGGGGCCGGAGCCGGGACACAAACTTGCTTCGTGAGTTCTCATGAAGGTTGGCACCCAATGACCAAATGGCACACATCGCCGTGTAGATTCGAACAAGTTTGTTGGTATCATCCTCCGACCTCACTGGCTTGGCATCGCCTTCAACCAGAAGCTGATGAGACTCTGAGATGAAAGCTGTGAGCATTCGCAAGTAAGCCTGGACCAAATTTGCATCCATACTGGCAATCCCTGGAGCCTCTTGGCATTCCTCCCTGATAAATGGCAGAGCTTCCTCACAAATGGAGGTGGTCCATTTTCCAATGTCTTTGGCCATGGCAAATTTTGGCTCCAGCCTTTCCACCCAGGTTTGGATCAACGGCTTCCATCCCAAATGCACCGGCTCCAAGTAGACCATGCCGCATCGGCTGACCGTTGCAGGCGACGCAACTGCCAAGTCATTGACCTCAAACATCACCGTCATGCTGGGGGGAAGCTTGATGCGCTCACCATTGGACAAGCACAACATCTTATTGTCATCCAACACGGTGTTCATATTCTCAATCCAAATTGCATCCACCGGCCCATCAAAATTCACCCACTTCTTGTTGTCTGAGGTGTCACTCACCGCCTCTCGCACAAGGATTGCCACAAGACCATCCTTCCACTCACCTGTGTTCTCATTGAAGGATCCGTAGAGCTCTTCAATTGTGATACTCTTCGGGTTCAGGAAGAAGATTTTGGTGAGCTGGTGAGCAGGGTCACTGGAGCCATCCTTCTTGAGCTGCGTCAAAGTTTTCGCCAGGATGTTGGAGTTGGTGGATTTGCCAGTCATAGTGAGGCCCACAAGCATGACACCGTGTCGAACAAGCTGAGTTTCCAGCAATTGTGTGATTTTGGTCAGGAATGATGGCACAACTTGCAAGCTGAGCAAACGCAACTGGTTCTCAATTTCAGTCTTCAATTTTCCGTAGTCAACATCAGGGATCACCACCTCTGGATAGAGGTCGGAGATGATGCCACTGAAAAGTGGGAGGTCAAACGACAAGAACTTGGGAGCGTTGGAGTCACGCAAAGCACGGATCAGAGTCACATTCTCCTCCAGATCTGGATTTTGGCGCTTCAAGTGCCCTGCCATGACCAAGACCGACTTCACTGCCCGCATTCCGAAGTCGTAGTGATCTTGTTTTGACAGCTGTTCAGATGACAATCGATACAAGTTCACCATCTTGCGGGCAAGCATCTTGGCAGCATTGAAACCCTCAGAGTACAAAATGATTTCTGCAATCAAACCATAGTCTGGCACCATCATCGCCACTGGGCGGAAGAGCGCTTTCAGATTATCTGGCAGCTCAGCTCGCCCAGCATAACCAGGGTTCATGGTGATGTACACTCCAAATCTTCGGTTCAAAGGAATTTCATTGCCAAGGAACTCAAAGACCTCCTTCCGCTGTCGAATTGCCTGTGTGACTGTAAGCATCTGTTGGGCAATCACACTCAGGACTTCCACTTGGATTCGGTTGAACTCATCAAAGCAGGCCCAAGCTCCAGCTTGTGCAAGTCCAGAGAAAAAGCGGCCCATGATTTTGTAGTCCAGTCCATCTGAGCAGTTGAAGACCACCACTGGGACTGCGAGTGCCTTGCCCAAGTCCTTTGTGGTCTCTGTCTTTCCTGTGCCAGCTGGTCCTTGTCAAATCATGCATATTCAAATCGCAAAAAAATACAGAAGTCAAAGATGCTTTAATGTGAAAAAAAAGCCAATATATCTACCGGGAAAGGAATGATTTTCAGCGTGTTCGGGATTGGGGTCCGCAACCGTAAATACGCCGATACGCCGATACGCCGATCGCTGTGTCTGCGCCGTTTCGCCGCTACGCCGATCGCTGTGTTTACGCCCATACGCCATTACGCCGATCGCTCTGTTTCTGCTGCCCTACAACCAACCCCAAAGAAACCCTAAACCAACCCTAAACAAACCCTAAACCACCCCTGAAAAAAAAAAAAACTAAACACGCCCTAAACAAACCTCAAACAAACCTTAAACAAACCCTAAACCAAGCCCAAACCCAAAATAAACGGCAATCGGTGTATCGGTGTATCGATGTATCGGTGCGCGGACGGCAATCGGTGTATCGGTGTATCGGTGTATCGGTACGAAAAACGTTTAGCGGACCCCAATCCCGAACGCTATGAAGATTTTATATGAAGTCAGAGTCGGAAAGCAAAACAGGAGAATGGTTTCAAAATGCTTCAAGCAATCCCTCATCCCTGTCATACTTGTGTACCGGTACATTCCTTGCAAGGTTACGCAAGTGTACAAAATGCCTGCCAGGATCCTCTGTAGTCTTTGAACCCTGTTCGGGATCTCAAGAAAGAATCTCGCGAAAAATCGACAAAGAGAAAAGGCGCACCGCACATCCATATAATGGATGGATGGATGGATGGATAGATAGATAAATACATAGACATGCAAGCAGACACACCCAAAGACGCACCAACACACACCCACAAATGCACATAGAGAGAAAGAGAGGTGTGCACACGTCCAAATTCAACTTGACACCAAGTAAAGGGAAAGGAAAGGAAAGGTATTTGGGGTGAAGCCTTGACAGAGAGAGGCCATGATGACAGGTTGCAGAAGGTTTGTGGCACAAAGGACGAACAGCAGATATGATGATACGCAACGGCTCCGAGAATCATGATGACTAGGGTGAGGAATAGGAGGAGGAGAATGATGATGTCCAGGAAAATTGATTCCTGCTTTTGTTATGATGAGGGTGAAATGACGGCGATGACAACGATGATGGTGATGGCGCTGAAGATGACAAAGATACAATGACCATGACGGCTACTAGTAAGACAATGATGACGATGTGATGATACAATATGATACAATGATACAATATGATACAATGATATACGATGATAAGATAACACAATAATAAGATGATACTGCGATACCACGATGATATTAATGATACGACAATGATACAATAATGATACGATAATATCACCGTGTGAATTACATGGGTGGGGTTTATGCGGTCCATTTTGTAGAGAAACAAGGTTTTGTCTACAAAATGGTTCTGGAACCAGTCTTTCAACCTACAAAATGGTAAGGCCAAACTGTCATGGCCTACAAAATGGTAGTGCTTGTCAATTGTCTTGGACAACTTTAACGGACAAGAAGGTTGAATTTTTGATCCAAAAAAAGTCTCTTGATTGTCCTACCTATATGCAGAAAATTTTGAAAACCCCCCAGTGCCATTATTCATTTTGTAGAGCTCGACTACCCCCCTCCCAGCACGACAGTTCTCGAGCAATTTTTCCCGTGCCATTTTCAAAGCGCACCGCCTGTCAGTCTTGCTTTTCAGTTGGAGTTGCTTCTTGAAGCCTACAAAATGGTGGGATAGTAAAGTTGGGGCTATGTTGAGCCTATATTGCTCTTATGTTGGGCCAAGAGCGGCGTGTGCATTTGGGCCTTGTCACTAAGGCCCAAATGCACATATCGTTTTTGGGTCATGTCAGGGCCGTGTTGGGCCTAACTTGGCTCATGTTGGGCCATGCTGGGGCCATGTTGGGGCTATGTTGAGCCTATGTTGAGCCAAGACCCAAAGGTATGGGGTTCCATGGAGGTCTCTTGGGGTGAAAAAACCCTTCACCAAAAAACTTTTTTGTTGAAGGTTTTCTTTGAGCCATTTTGAGGGCTATGTGGGGCCAAAGTTGGGCCATTTGGGGTTTATGTTGGGCCCATGTTGGGTCATTTGGTGGGCTTGTAGGGTTCCATGGAGGTCTCTGGACCCAAAAAGAGGGGTCGATACCCACATTTTTCACCCCAATCGGAGTGTTATCGGGGTGTTCATCTGAAAACTGTTCACCAACTTCAGGAGCTGGACCCCCCAAAAAAAGTACAAAAACAAGGGGGTCCAAAAATCCCGCTCTTAAACTTAAACAGATTTGGACCCCCCAAAAAACGTACAAAATCATGGGGGTCCAAAAAACCTGGAATTCTCTCATAAGACATTTTGCAAACAGAAGCATCTACAAAATGGTGGGACATGGTGGGACCATTTAATTTTTGCATGTAAATGGCAAATTTACCAAATCTTGAACAACCAAAACATACCCTGACAGACCTCTACAAAATGTTTTTTTGGTTCTTACTAATGGTTTGTTTTGGCGCCTAAAAATTGTATGCCTCCAAAATTAAAAAGAAACAACAAGCTTGGACAGCACTAATTACTACAAAATGGTTTTGTGAACCCCATTTTAAGGACACAGATTCCATAGAATGGCGCTTTATGGGAGAGTTAACTCCACCCATTCTATGGAGGAAATTCCTACGGGGATACGATAATGATACGATACTGATACGATACGGATACGATACTGATACAATTACGATAATGATAGGATAATGATACGATGATACGACAGAGAAGTAAGGAAATGTCGGAAACCATGAGAGAAGAATGCATGGAATGGACACAGCGAGGATAAAACTTATGATCATTCTAAGGCCTAAGCCCCCCCGAAATAAAGAATCCCCTGATATAGTAGTTGGAAAACTCAATCTTGCGCCCTGGCCTGCCCCGAAATGGCAAATGTCTAAGAATGAGCTAATGCACGGAAAACTCAGGTAGCTGCTGTTAATTTCGTCAATGCGTGTGTGTGTGTGTGTGTGCACGTGCGCGTGTAGGTACTGTGGTATCTGTATTTATGCATGTCATATGCTGGGTGGTGTACAGATGCTACCTGGTGTACATACACATGTGTGACCATTTCTCTACAAGCACTTCTCTTTTTATATGCGCGAATGACAGAGAGAGAGAGAGAGAGAAAAAAAACGTGCGCTTCTGTCAGCCTCTTAGCTGCTAAGGGATTGCTTCGGACCATCCACAAACTAAAACCCCTTGGCCTGGCGCTCGAGACTAACTTCCGTCAACAACAGCATTGTTGAGGCATATGAAACCAAGCCAAAACAATCCAAAACATAAACCTGCCAGCCACAGAACACCAAGGGAGCTTGTAACTTGACCATGCTTGTCCATCTGGCACATCCTTCCAACATGAAATCAAGGAATGTTCAGTCTGGTTCAGTCCTGCAGGTGCACCTCCATAGTTGAGATGCATAGCTCCAGTGAGAGTCATGTAGCACTTGTCCGTCAAAGGTGTAACGACCAAGCGTGGAGTATTCCCCAAATATTCATAGGAATACTTGAAACATGCAATGGTCTGGCGACAAACACAGTCATCACTGACCATGCTGATCAAGGACGTTTCCACCTCCTCCTCTTCTGGGATCCAGTAGTATCGCAGCTGTTTGCTCCAATCGAAATCATCCAAGCTGCTGGTCCCCGCGTCACGCAGATTTTCCAGCACCGTGATTCCGTGCACGTCCAAGACAATCAAAGCACCCATCAAAACGCGCTGGTTCTTTGTGAGTTTCATGCGAACAATACTCACACTGTTCTTCAGCTGCTCGTTGTGAAATGCAATGTTGTCTTTCATGCCGTTGGGATCTCCAGCTGAAATCTTGTTCAAGGCCTTCTCCGTCTCGGCAGTCCAGAATTGTTGGTCAACCAAGATTTTAGACTGGGCAGAGTAGTCGCCCTCAAGGAGCCATTCCGTTCGATTGGTGCCATCCTCTGGATATGCGAGCATTCCCTTTTTGCTGGAGTCGTAGAGACCATTCACCATGGCAACCTCGATGTCACTGAGCCACTTCTCAACCACAGGACCAGTGATGACTGGCTGAACAAATGGGACAAACTCTTTGATCATGTCTGACATCCCCACGATTTCACTGGGAGCTGTGTCAGAAAAGACCACCCGGTTGATGGAATCAAAGCACTTGCACATGTGCTCTTGAACAGCATGAGGATTTCGCGTCTGCGAGAGGATACTGAGAAGCTCATCATTGGACAGGAAGTAAAACCTGGGAAATGCTGCCCGCTTTGTCTCCAAATAAGCTTCCAGCTGTTTCTGCACATGGTCCAAAGTGTCATTTGCCCACTTCAAACGTTCTAGGATTCCAGGGATGTGAAAGGCATCCATGCAGAGTTTCTCATTCTGCCGAACCTTTCGGAAAAGATCTTTCCAGAACTTGTCCACTTGCTTGAATTTCGCGGCTTCAGACGGCAGCTGCCGTTGGATGTCCTCTGCGGAGAAGATGTTCTCCAGGTACATCCAAGCCCGCTGTACTGTGTACCACTCGTCAATGACATCAGATGCCTGGTTCACCTTCTTCTCCCAAAGCTCCACACTTTCTCTGATGCCATGGATAAAGCGGCTGCCCATCATAGTGGCAATGGTCACACTGTGGTCCTCACAGAGTGTGATCACATCTTGGAGATCACCAAGGATCCAAAGATCCTTCTGGTTTCGGTGGTTCATGATCGGCAGCTCCAGGTCCGCCCATGCTGCAATCACCTGCTCCAAGGACTGCTCCAAGGCAAATTCGCCACTGGCATTGGCTGAGATCTCAGAGACATACTCACGCTGCTCGAAGATGCCATTGCTCTCCAATTGCGTCAAGCTGATGCTGTTGGCAGAAGTGGGGCCCTTGTAAGCAAGGTTAATCTTCTTAAAGAGCTTCTCCCAGTGCCGTGGACGAAGCGCGGGATTGCCCAAGTCAAGGATACAAGGCATTCGCTCACGCCATTCTTCAATCATTCCCTTCACGCGCACAGCCACCTGATCCCCCTCAAGGGACTTGGTCAAACCATTCGCGGTCTTGTAGGAAGCCATAACTTGTTTGTTCATCGCCTCCACGTCCACCTTGACAAACTCTGAGACATTCCAAGAGTGCGACATCTCTTGCCACTGGGCCGTGACCTCCCACAGCTTGAGTTTGTCGTCAAAGATCTTCCTGGTTTTGGCCACCTCCGCAAATTGAAAGTGCCCATTGTTCTCCTCATCAGCATGGACTTGGGGAGCTGCACCAAGCAAACCCTCGTAGTCTGTGAAGGTCTGCGCCCTCTCTTCCAGCACTTTCACTCTCGTTTCCTGTAGTTTGTCTAATTCCTCAAGCACCTCATGGGCAACGACGATCTTCTCTGGATCAATGAAGTTGCCTGTGAAGAGCTCCTCTGAGACCAATTTCGTTTCTTCTTCTACCTTGAGAGCTCTCTGGTAGGTTTCCTGGGCCATCTCCTCCTTCATCTCTGAAATGAAGTGATTGGCTTCCAAAACCTTCTTGCTGGCAAAATCGACCTCCTTATCTTTCAGCCCTTCATAGTAAAACTCGTCCTCATCGATCATCCGCACCTTGAAGTCCCTCAGGAGGGAATACATCTGCTCAACCTCAAACATCAAATCCTCCATTTCCTCCCTGTCGTCTTGGATCTGTTGATACATTTTGACATATGTTGCAAATTTGTTCAGGTCTTTCTCGCGTTGTTCCAGCATCTTATTTGCACTGTCATAACGGCTATAGCACTCCTTGCACTTGACTCGTGCTACGCCCAGGAGGCAGTTCTTCATACAGGTCAGGGTAACCTCTGGAATCGGCACCAACTTATCCTTCAAGCCTTGCCCATTCACCACGATGATGCCCCACACCTGTGGCAGCCCAATGTGTAATACACAAATTCCCTCAAATTAGCCCATTGTGCTCGTGGGAAAAAATTGTTATCTTTCAAACTTACCTCCATCCAACTTTTCTCTATAGCACCAACTTCTGTCCAACTTATCTCCATCCAACTGGCCTCTCATCTCTATTGTTTTCGTTACCAACAAAAAGATGAATAGATAATAATGGACAGATAGTGTGTGTGTGTGTGTGGGTATTCAACTATCCAGGACTATTGATGCATTTCACTATGGCTAGTTTGAAATTGTGCCACCGTTCGACATTGAGTGGCTGTGAGCCAAACCCAGCCGTTCTTAGTCATACAAAATGCCAGAGCCTATCTGGATGGAAATTAAAGAAGACTGAAGGCTACGGATTCAAAAAAAATTGGGACATTGAAGTGGCACTTCTGGAGAAAGAAGACATATAAAGGAGTGCGTTTGCAGTTGCCAGAAAATTTCATTAAATGACGCAATGAAATAGGACAGAAAAGACGTGTGAAAAAGGGTTTTAAAGAATTGCACCAGGAGGGAATTCGTTCAGCAAAGAGAAAATGATAAGAGAGGCAGAATTTGTGACAGCATCCAGCTCATTTTCACAAGCACTACCAAGAGCATGACCTCGAGAGGCCAGAGGCCTTGGGACACTAAGGTCCCATTTTGTTTATGGATTCTTTCCCAAAGGTCCGATTCTGTTAATGGCAGCTTGTTGTATATCTATAAGAAGTTGACGGTCTCTGAAATTGAAATTACNCATTTTGTTTATGGATTCTTTCCCAAAGGTCCGATTCTGTTAATGGCAGCTTGTTGTATATCTATAAGAAGTTGACGGTCTCTGAAATTGAAATTACGGTCGGGTCCATAGAGATATAAGCATGCATCTTTCAAAGATTCTAACAACCAGTCAGCCCGAGGCCTTCCAGGCCGTAGGAGCGGTGGAGTTCTCGAGGAGAAAATAGAATGTGAAAAAGTAACTTGGAACAGTGGATCATCCCTATGGCAACGTAGTATATGCCCTAAAAATTTGCATTTCCGCTTACGCCAAGTGTCACCGAAGCTTTCATAATGACATGCAAATTGATTTCGAATTATTTCGTACATATGTTCATTTGTATATTCACGATCTATAAGTAGATGGGATATCCAAGTTTTTTCGAAGGGACTTGTTTTGAAAAGTGGAGACAAGTCTGATATAGAATTTTTTTATAGAATAATTAAGCTTGATAGAGATTAGTTTGGTAGAGTTAAGTTCGATAGAGCTAAGTTTGACAAGGAAGAATTGTAATCATATAGAGATAAGTTTGGGGGAGATAAGTGCCGTACAGAACAGTTTGGTAGAGACAAAAGGGGATAGAGAGAAGTTTGGTAGAGAGAAAATTGATGGATACAATTGATAGAAGTAAGTCATGTCCAAACACCTCATTTCGCTCAACATCCTTTTTCGATTTCCGAGGTTTAAGGAATTAGGGTTTAGTGTTTAGGTGTTTTGGTTTTAGGGGTTGCCCTTGATATTTCAATGCCTTTCAGGGTTGGGAGATTAAGGCTTTGTTTTTTTAAGATGGGTAACTTTGAGAGAGATAAGTTTGATGGAGATAAGTTTTGGAGAGTGAATTTCGATCAAGGTTAAAAAAAAAAGATTGATAGAGATAAATGTAGCACGGGAAAATTTGGTAGACAGAGGTATGTTTGATGAAGGCAACTTTATGCAAGTTTGACAGAGGTAAGTTTGATCAGGGTAGGTAGGTTTGATGGAGGTAAGCGGTAAGCACAATATATAGTATAAACATGTATAAACAGTATGAGGCTTGACAGGTAAAAGTTTGATAGAGATAAGCTCGATAGCGATATATAAATTGGGTAGAACTAAGTTTGATAGGGGTCAGCTACGGCGGAGACGGCGGACGACCCGGAAGGAGGACAGGATGCAGCACACAAGAAAGGAAAAAAAAGAACAACACACTTCAACACACAGTGATATAATCATGAGGGAATCGTGGGCTCCCAAACGCAACGGATCTCGACACCTGTGGGATTTTGAAAGAGGCCAACTCCTCTTGAAACCATCTCATCTTGTCCATTTGCACGGAAAGCTCATCGTAATTGTGCTCTGTCTCGTTGAATCCTGCACTATCCCAGATCTTTCCGAACTCAAAGATCTTGCGG
Source organism: Symbiodinium sp. clade C Y103 (assembly GCA_003297045.1). Classification (NCBI taxonomy): domain Eukaryota; class Dinophyceae; order Suessiales; family Symbiodiniaceae; genus Cladocopium; species Cladocopium sp. clade C. Next base: position 18,261 of record BGPT01002737.1, on the reverse strand, counting down.
AAACGTTCGAAGGTAGTGTTGGAGTTCGCCTGCGCATCCTCAATGGCTCCAGTGATGAAGTCTTGGATGTTTGCCTGGTATGCCAGGTATATTCTATCTTTCAACATGATGTCCTTCACAGTCTGGTGGTCCTGCACCCGGCAGAACTGGTCATACTGGCGGACACAGGTCATGGACTGCAATTTGTTCAAGGTTTGGAACCATCCTTCACAGATCGCTTGATGCATGTCCATGAAGTCATAGATTCCAGGATCAAGAATGATAGCCTGATCAGTCATATCCACCGAAATGACAAAGAGCTTTGTCTTTTGGTCCAGGCGACCCCAGAATTGCTTCACGGCGTCATAGACTGTCTGTACCAGTGCTGCCTGGAACATGTAGTCGATCATGCGGATGCAATCTCCAATCATTTCTTCGTCTCTTTTTGCTATGCGCAAAAGACGCGCTTTTTCACGCGCTTCCTCCTTCTCTTGAACCATGGACTTTGACTTGGAATTTGCCAGCTGATCCACTGTCGGCTCAATGTGAAATGCGCTCTGCACCGTGGCTATGAGACGGTCGATGATGCCAATTGCAGCTTCATGTTTTTGTTCAAAGTCTTTCTGTGCTGAGTTGACCGGGCTGGCAAGGATCTGCTGCTGTTTGTCCATGAACTCCTGAATGGAGTACACACAATTCTGGTCAATGTGCATAATCTTCACCTCTTCCACTTCGCGAACGAGGCTGTTGACCTGCACAATGAAGTCCACAAACATGGGTTTGGCAAAGAAGCAGCATCTGGTCAGCCGTTGTCGTCGGTGACAATAGACCTCGTAGCGGGCCTTGGCGCGCCATTGCGTCATCATTTTCTTGTGGATGTAATGCTTGAAAAAGTTCATTGACCGAAGCACTCTGAACATCAGGCTCTGATGCACCCACTCTGTGAGCAAAATGCATTCCGACAACTGGCCAGGTGCGACGTGCACAATGCCTGTTGCCGAAATTGTGAAGTACTCTGGATTGACGTTGTTTTGAGGCACAACAACTAGCTCATACGGAGCAAAATGCTCGCTCTCGACACGGTTTGCATACAAGAGCTTTGTCTTGGAAACGCTGCCACTTTTTGCAAAGTACGCAATTGCATCCTCTCCAGTGATGATTTGCTGCAATTCCTGGTTTTCAGCCTCGTCTTCGTTCACCTCTATGCCGCCATTGTTTTGCTTCAGGAGGTTGCTCAAGGCTTGCGTTGTTGCCACATCATCAGGAGACTTTTCTCCATCACCATCCATATCAGCAAAACTGTGGCCGATGTACATGGTGGTGATTCCGTCCAAATGAGGCATATCCAAATCCACCAGTTTCTTGGCAACTGCCTCCTCTTCTGTCTCAACAGTCGCCTTCTGCCGAGCCTGGGCGGCTTCTTTTGCTGCAGTCACCACCGAAGCCTTTTCACCGGGCCATGCTTCGATGCTAGAATCGATGCGACGGTGACCACAGGACTTGCCAGGCGACCAGACTTTGGTGCTAAAGGGCTGTGTTCTGTTCTGCAAGGTGATGGAAGGCAAGCCTGGAGAAGATACATTCAGGGCAGGTAACAAAACCGTTGACCGCGACTTTTTCAACGGCGGAGGCAATGGAACGCCTCGGCCATTCAAATTGCGGATCGAGAGCTCACTTGCGCTGCTCGATCTCTCCATGTTCCTACTTTCAGATCACTATACTTGCAATCAACGAGAGGCCTGATACATTTACGGTGCGTGTTCTTGAGGGCGCTTTGCGTGTTCTGGCTGCCATATGCAATGCGAGAGATGTTTTGTTTTTGATTCGTGTCTGTTTGCATGTGCGCATGTCAGCAAGTCAAATGTTTTCCTCGTCTTGAACTTGAGCCTTTTGGCTGAGCGAATCTCCAATTCACGGCTTCCAAAAAGAAGGAGTTCTGCGTGCGCCCAACAACACATAAGCCCAAGCTGGTCAACAAAAGAATATAAAAAAGGGTCCATTCATGGCCATGGTTCTCTTCAGGATTCCAGACCAACATCCCCGTCGATCTAACAACTTGCTCTGACTCATATCCCATGTTGTGCTGATTGAGTTGCAAATTCCAAAGAAAAATCCTTCTGCTGCTGGACGAAATGTTCAGCCTTATGCTCGCAGTCCTGTTCCTGTATTTCCTCTGAGTTTGGTTGAAGAAACAACTCCATCGTGAGCACTGGAGACCTTTTCAACTTCTGGCGTGGTAGTGACGACGCGAGTCAGCACACCAGGGTGAAACGGGTGAAAGCTGTGCTGGCAAGGCTGCCACGTTGACGTGCCAGAATCCTTCAGCCACATTGTCAAGCGATGGGAAATGATGTCAAGTTCTCCAAAACTTCCTGAGATATTGCAATGAGTGGCTTTGCTGATGGACTTCAGAAATGCGCCTACGAGGGTTGGAAATTCAAGTCTTCCTGAAACAAACCTGCAGCAGATTGCGGCACACTTCAACATGAGGAAAAAGGATGAAAAAGGCAATGCTAAAGCTGGCATCCAATGCCGTACTGCCACTGACAAATATGTACTCTGGCGAGTACACATGCAGTCAACGCACCTGACGCGGAACCCATGGAGGCAGCTTCTTGGAGCGGAAAATCGCTCCGCCTGCACAATGGAAAGCGGGACTTGCTTCTGACAGACACTGTTGTCTTTGGATGTATTCAGGTCATGTCTGTTTGCATACAGTGTGTATACACATATACATATATATAGATATATACATGCATGCATGCATGCATACCAATACATACCAATACATACCAATACATTCCAATACATACCAATACATACCAACACATACCAGCACATACCAACACATACCAACACATACAAACACATTCCAACACATGCCAGCACCTGCCGATTCATGCCGGTACATACCAATACATACCAATACATACCAATACATTCCAATACATACCAATACATTCCAATACATACCAACACATACCAACACATACCAATACATACCCATACATAGCAACACATACCATACATACCACTACTACATACCGCTACTACATTCCACTACTACATACTATTACATAGATTTCATAGCATTACATACCATTACATACCATTATATACATACCATTACATACCATTACATACCATTACATACCATTACATACCATTACATACCATTACATACCATTACATACCATTACATACCATTACATATGATTACACAATATACATACATTACATAACGCATAACTAACATACATACATCACATCACATTACATCACATTACATTACATTACTGACATACATACAGTACATAACTAACATACATACAGTACTTCACTAACATACATACATTACATAACTAACATACATACATTACATAACTAACGTTGTAACATAACATAACATAACATAACATAACATAAACATAAACATAACATAACATAACATAAACATGACATAACATACCATACCATACCATACATACATTATATCTTTGTGGTGGTGCGTAAATCAGCAGTGCGTGTCAATTACCTTCGAAATGTCAATTATGTCACCAAAAGATTCCAGGGTGCTTGAGCGCTCAACTGCGCACCTCCAGCTTCTTGCCACTTCCGGAGAACGAGATTGCAGTACGACTCTTCACCCCAGTACTGCACGTACCTGGCCAGCAAAAGTGAACATGAGTGAACATACCCCAGTCTTCCAAAAACTTCCAGCATTGAAGATTCTCGACCTTTATCAGGAAGATCTACAGCAGCTGCGTTGATCAAGATTATCCAAATGGATCAGGGTGTGGCGATACTCGCCTCGAAGCACCAGGACAAGGAAAGGCCATCTCAAGCCCACCAGAGCGCATCTCCTCCAAATTGTCAAACTGGAAGCGCATCACAAGAGAATTCGGCGGCATTGATATGTTTCCCAAGGCCCGGATCACAGTTTCATCATGTTTCATCGCCCTGGACCCTGTGCATCCGGTTTGATTCATTTTGCACGTGACTCTCAAGTTGTCCAAAACATCCACACTTTGATCATGGCGAGTCGATACTATCGAGATCGAGCCTCTTCATGCGTTTCTACAACGAGCTCCCAAGCCTGGAAGCTTCACTTTGTTCTGTCGGCAACGGTGGCACTGGGGACATTTCAAGGGCAAGTTGTGGGGCGCGAAGCTGCGCCAAGACCAGCGATGCACTGCACTAAGGACAAACTAAGAAGTGTCAAAAAGTGTCAAAGAACCCGTCAGAGCTAGGGCTGCAGCAACCTCATCGAAAAGAGCGAGTGCGTCTGCAGGGCCTGGTGTTCCAACTGCTAGGACGCAGTGCTGCGAGCAACACACAAAGCTTCCAGGCATTGCTGAGCTTGCAACTCTCAGAGGCCTTCAGTGAGCTGGCTTTGTTTGAAACTTGTTTCCCCCAATTCCAATGGTTTATCACGGTTCATCATTCTGCCCAGCAAAATTGCTATCTGGGGGTGCATACCCCAAATCTTCAGACACACATGCCCATCTTGTTGGTTTATATATGCCAATATCCCATTTATTGCGCATCAAAATGACTCAGTTATGACTGGACAAAGACAAGAACATCATCCAAGGACCCAGCGAGTTTCAGAGCACGTTTTGCCATTCCATCCTCTGAAAGGAGGCAGCCTGAAGCCACCAGAAGCCAGTGCAGGGAAGATGGCTATCCAGGGTCCTATGAGATCATCATCATCATCATCATCATCATCATCATAACCATAAACACAACCATGAACATAACCATTAACATAACCATTAACATAACCATTAACATAACCATAAACATAACCATAAACATAACCAGGAGTATAAACATAAACAGAAACACATACAAATACACGTGCACACACACACATATATATGTGTGTATGTATGTACGTACATATACATTTACAGATACCTACACATATATACACACATACAAATACGCAGTGACTTGCACCTGCAGCGGCCTCATTTTCATCAGGAAAGGCCTGGGTGAAAACAAAGACGGCGAAACACACAGTAATGCAATTGACTGCGATTGATCTCAAATACTCAGGTAAACACTGCACCAGAAGCCGGCCAGTGAACCGAGTCTGGACCTCAACAAGACAAGCCTGGTCCATCTTAGAAGAAATGTGGCAGGTTTTCTGTGCAAACAATTGGCTCATTGAGGAACTTGCTGAGTTTCCACAGCGCTGTTGGTGGATGGACCTTACTCATTTCCATCTCTCGCAGTGTCTATCTGCATCTCCAGCGTCTCTGCATGCTATACAGGCAAGAATGGGCCGCGAACACCAACGAGGGTGAGAACCTCATTGCAAACACTCAAGGCTTCTGACAATGTGCACATTGCAGATTGAGGTGTTTTCAACCAAATAAGGCCTTGGTGTGCGCTGCTTTTCTGCACAAAATAAGCTTCTGGCATCTGCAACTAGCTTCGTTTTGATCCGCTTGTCTAGTGGTGAGCCCGAAGACAGCGAGGGGCCTTTTGAAGCATAGGACACACGTCACAAAATGGCACTGGGCCATGACATATTATCGGCACGTTGCACTTGGCCACTTGGCCATGAGCAGAATGTCTTCACTAGTTTGAAAAGCCAAGCACTGGACAAATGTTCACTTCCAACAGCCACGGCTTCAGGTTTCTATCGACCTTGTTCCAGGGGACAGAATCCGGCCCTGGAATCCGGCGACATGACGCACCATTTGGCCGCGTGTGCGCGAATGTTGAGGATCCCTGCTAAAATGTCGAAGCCATAAACCTCGAAGCAGCTACCCCTGTGAGCACCTGACAAAAAGAAAGCCAAAGAGCAGGCCAATATGCAGTGACTCACCCTAAAGCAATTCCAAATGCATGTAGTGTAATGCTGTGTCACATAATGCAATGTAATGCAATGCAGTGCAAGGCTATGCTATGTTGGCTTATGTTGGGTTATCCTATGTTGTATTCGTTTTCATCTTTTCTTGTGGTGTTATTTCGTACATCTACCGCATATGTATATAGATACTATACGTGTATTTCTATATATATATATATAACATATCTATATATAATATATCTACATATATAATATATCCATATATAATATAAATCTATGTATATAATATATCTATATATATAATATATCTATATATATATAATATCTATATCTATAATATATATATATATAGATAATATCTATATATAATGTATATATATATATACATATATGTTACATATATTATTGTGTGTGTGCGCACATACCTCTCCCTCTCTATGTATAAATATATAGATATGGATACGGCTATAAATTTCTCTCTCTTCATCACCATCCGGAGGTTCAGCATCAGGCAAAGGGCGAGCAGGTGGTTTGGTCAAATGAAGCCACGACGAATGCAACAGTACACCCCAGAAACTGTAGAAACAATATCTAAGGAATTAAATCATGAAGGCCAAATGCCGAACTAGGCGATCAACATCCAAATGCTTTCGCCTCTCTAGCTCATGCCGCATATATATATATATATGTATACATGTATATATATATATATATTGGTATATATCTATATACACACATATATATATGTGTGTGTGAGTATTTGTATATATAGATATAACGTGTGTATATATATGTGTATATATATATATGTATTTAAAATCCATTGGTTTATCTATCTCTCATCTCTTGTATTTGTGTATTTATGTATTGTTCCTTAATCATCATATCATACTATCTACGTATATGTGTATATAACTGTATATATATATATATGTTATATATACATTATATATGGTTTTTCTATAATTACACCATATATTGTGAACTAAACGTTTGGAATGTAGATCATCAAATCTGCAACGTCATATGATTAAGACTTAAAGCATAGATAAGATACAGGCGTCTTGTGGCATACTCTGTTGCACCGGCCTCCTGGGCCGCGAGCTGACCAACCGCCATCCTGCGCAGCAAATGCAGGTGCCCTGGTTCAGCCAGTGTTCAGCCCACAGAAATTTATAGAAATTTGGGATAGAAGATGATAGAAGAGTCACAATGAGTCAATATGAGTCATATACGTCAGTTGGGAGAAGCCTCATCAAGCCCAAAAATAGCGAGTTGGACGAAAAGAATGATTTTGAAACTGCGAGCAGTTCCCTGTCAACAAGCCAACAAGCTGTTGCGGATCAAAATTGCACTCCTCAACACCCAGAGTCTTGCACCACTCGCCCTGCCAGGACACCAGTCTTAGAAAACTCTGACAATCTGGCAAGCTGCATCAATCTGCACTTTCTTGGCACACACATCAACTGCCTTCAAGGGTTCTTCCACAGCGATGAGGGTTTTGATGACCAGGTCCTGCGATCAGGCGCCTTTTGTGCAAAGACACCGACAAAGACTGAGACGATTCGCGGATATGCCATGTGAATCCATGTGATGTGCCCCATATTCTGCCACCAGAGGGCCTTCATCGCTTCCCACAAAGCCTTGGCTTGAGCTGTTTCAGGCGTACAAATGGTCTAGCACACCTAGCACACTTGCCAGTCAATTTCATCGTCTCAAGCGCATTGAGGCGACGACTCCGAAGTCCAGGCCTTCCCGAGCAAAATGAATCCTAGGCCACCAAATGTCAGGAGATGTCAAGAGTGAGAGTGAGTGAGAGAGAACTCTGCTTGTCAATGTGGAGTCTTTCTCGTTGAAGTTGGCCTCTCAGACTCAGACCGAAGTTCACTGAGAGACCTTAGGGTGAAACTCATGACAAAATTGCCCAGCCATCATTTGCAGTATGAAGATTCCAGACCTCTTCACAGACCTGCAATGCCTACACAACATGCCAGAGAACGTCAGAGGTCCAAGCCATTTTGAGGCCTTGGGCTGTCCACTCTCATCAACGGCAGCATCTTCCTTGTCCTGCCATGAACGCCATGAAGCAGCACGAAAACCTCATGTTGCTGCACTTCCACAACATCTCAGGGTCCGGGGGCCTCCTCTCCTTGCCCGTCCAGGTTCTGAACGAAAGCTGGGTTCCTGAAGCAATGAAAAGAAAATTCAAAAAATGAATGAAGGGACTTGAAGGGATGCCAGGATTGTAGGCTACAGACTGCTTGTTCACAGAATAGTTGGTGAGGTGCATCATCCTGCCAAGCACACAACCAGAACAACAGTCTTGTTCCAACAAGAGTCTTGATCCGTATCTTGTGGGCAGCAAAATTTGCTTGCTTCGAAGATGCTTCTTCGATTTTCAGGTCTTCATGGTCTTCTGTCCTGGATTGCAAAGTCTCGACTGACTCCGAGTACAGCTCGGTTGCAAAACGCACCAACCCTTCATAGTTCACATAGATCTTGAGTGGGTCATACCTGGCTGCAATGCAAAGTGGTGCAGTCATTTCAATGATTTGTTGCACCAGACCCTATCCTTCAAGCACAAAACCTGGGCCCGCCACGACAGAACTACCACATAGATGCGCAAATCAAACCTCAAAGGTCTCAAAGGCATTCTGATGAAATACTGTGAACTCACACCATTTCACAACAACTTAACCTCGACAGTACTTTGGTTCTGGCTTGCGCCCGCCGATAAGAAGTGGATTCGGGATGTACCGTTGAACAATGCCACGCCTTAGCCACAACACAAAAACAACAGAAAATAATCAGCAAATCTCAGAGGAGTCGCCAGATGCCAGTTACTATTCAACTACTCTCCCTGTCCTCTAGATAACATCTTGGGCCGCCCTTTTGCACTGCTTTGTGCGAAGGCTTTTTGATGATGGTGGCAGCATATGGCAAAGTGATTCAAGGCGCATAAATCCCGAGCGCCGAGCAGGTGGTGCTGATAGAAAACAACTGTGACCGCCAACACTGTGGTGCTTTCAACATTTTGTACCGCTCTTTCGTTGAAACCCAGGTCACCATAGCAAAAATCTGCTATTTGAGTGACATGTTTGGGTATATGTGGGCGGTTGTGACTTGTCGGATCATCGGATCGTTCAGCTGAGAGAGCAGGTTGATAGTTAACGATGTGTCAACTTCTTCAATGCAGGAAGGCTCCCAAACTGACTTTGATTGTCATGCTATCGTCTCCATGGAGTGCATCTGCACAATATGACCTGCAATGAGGAAATCAAAAATCTCAGGTGCCGACTTCTTGGCCAAGTCACGCAGTTGATCCTGCTTGCAAACATCCGCAAGTGAGATATGCTGACAGCAAATGACTCTTCCCAAGACTCCCTGCCTCCGGCACGTCAGAGCTGAAGATGGTGATGCCTCTGCCACAGCTTTGGCCTTGTGAGCACACGCAGTGGGTCACAGCAATTCCACCTCTCGATAGCTCTCGAGAAAAAGGACTGCTTGGTCACCCACTGCACGGCTTCCAAATCCACAGCGCATCTGATTGGCGCAATCTAGCAGCATCCCAGGCAAGGAATGCCTGATCATCTGATGACATATGATGTCTGGCGATGTCATGTGGGAGCTCTTGAAGGCAAAGCTTGGCAAAGTTAAGAGAAAGAACTTCAGAAGTGAGTGCCTTTGGCAGAATGTAGCCTTGTGGTGTGATTTGGTACCTGGCCCGGAAGTGACAAGCAGAAGGATTTTTGACATCATGATTGTGGCTGTGATGACGGATTATCTTTGTGCTACTCGTGGTGGTGGTGGTCGTGAGGGTCCTGATTGCGGCAGAAGAGTTCTGAGAAATAACTTGTGGCACAGTTGGAGGGCACTCTTTTCCAAAACGCTGTTGCATTTTCGCCAAGTTCCGCCAGATCAGATCCTGTGGCGTTCTTGCGTTAAGGATGTGAATTGCCCGAAACCATGTACAGTACCCACCCATTGCTCTCGATTCTTCCACTCGGACAAAGCCCAGTCCGTAAAAAAGCCCCAGTGATGCCTAGAACCCTTGAGTTGCTGACAGAAATCAGTGCTTATATAATCTTATATATAATCCATGGCATCAATCTGAACAAGGGGAAGCAGAAAGTCAGGTTTAGATGAACCTTGACTGCAAACCCCTCGCATCCCCCTGATTCAGTCCTTGCGACCTAAATGATAAGAGCCCGGAAAATGATTTGTCCGCTGCACCGGACTGGCAGGGCACAGTGCAAACAAATCAGCTTGAACGCAATGCTCTCTCCCTCAGCTTCGCGACAAAATTCTTAGCAGCTTGCCTGAAACGCCGAAGCTGCTCTGGCGATGGATGCAAGGACCTAAGGTGATGTTGTGATGAACACCACAAATTGTCAAATAGAAATGTTGCGTTCCTTCCCTTTCGGAATCAGTGTGGGCAGTGAAACATTTTGACTTGCTGAGGATTCGACCACAAAACTGTCCATCTGTTGGTCTCGGCTCTGACCTTCACAGGTTCAAACGTAGCACATCCATGCACCTGAAAGAAAGTGGAAATGGGCGGAACGGCGGAACGTGCTGACTCCCAGAGATAAGGGCTCGACGCGATACAAGCCTCCTTGCCTCAGGATGTTGATGACTGCGTTGTACTGGTGGACGGCCTTAGTGGCAGCTGATTCTGAACGCACAAATTTAGGCAGCAAGTAAGGTCCCCGGCATCAGTATGGCTGTAGAACATTCGCGGTCCCTCTTCATCCGCTGGGACTGCGCGATCCAATTGTCTCCTCATTAGCTGCAGGTTGTCAGATTGGTTCTGATTTGAAAATCTGTTGACAGCCAATGCTATGCCTTACTGCCATAATCTTTCATGTGCTTTCCATACCAATGAGATGTGTCGTTCATACATGTACATTATACATGTGGAATCGTTTACAAATATTACAGGACAAATGTTACAGGAAATGTCAAGAAAATTCAAGAAACATGCGGGAAAATAGTGCCGGCAATCGCTTCTGAGCTTCACACTGATCGGCACAGCAAGCCTGCGTGTAGGTGAAGAGAACGACCGGCCTGGGAAGACAGCAGTCGCAGATAGTCGCAGCAACATTTCGATCGTTTCGACTGTGACCATGCCATCCACTGCTCCTGAGAGTGGTACGGTCGACCTTCAAAAACTGACCGCAGCAGCAAAATCTGCGGCGGATCCGGCGGATCTTTGCGTCACCCACTGAGGGCCCAGGGTGGCTAGTTGTGGTAATGGGTCCGTAAGTGAAAGCCAAATCTACAGCAATGCCTGCTCCAAGACGCGCAGCAGAATTACACTGAAAAAAATGCGTAACATACATTCTCAGAACCTATGTTACTTGCAGAAATTATACCATAGCATCTATACAATCTATATGGTTTAGTGCATGCATGATCATGTATGTATGATTATGTATGTATATTGCATGTTGTAGCATGCTTGCTGAATTGTGAGATTCAAAGACATCGGAATTCCATCGAGTTTCATTTTAGGACCAGATGCTTGGCGCAGGCCACCAAAGGTCAGTCTGTTCCACCCACCCCACTGGCTGTCATGCGACAATGAAAAGGTGAGAAGGTGCGAAATGAGACGGAATTGAGGAGGAACTCTTGAAGGCCCAGATTTTATTTGCTTGACCATGTCATGTGATGACTCCAAATCCAAATCATGTTGAAATCTCCGAACATTGAAACGAAACTTGGCGAGCAGCGCCAGCAGAAGCAAGACAGAACAAAATGCCCTCTTGCCTTGCGAGGTTTTGGACCAGTCGGCCTCAGCCAGAATAGCCAATTCATCTGGGTCTTCCCTGGGCCCCTTCCTCTTGACAAAGTGTGAAGTCACGTGACCCGAGCTTGACTCGAGCTTGACATTCCAAGTCCCAAGCGCTGTCTCTCCCTCCTCACAAGGCTTTCCTGGGCTCAACATATCTTACTCATTTGACCATTCAATGATTTTTGTTTGTTAAGGGAAAATTCGGAAGACACTGCTGGGCTGTAGCTTAAGTTCTTTGCGCATTGGCGGTTTCCTGGAGCGCACCGGCCTGCAGCAAGGCGAAACACAGAAAGACTTGAAGGAGGACTACGGAAAACCGCAGAGGGTCAGCGAAGGAAACCAGAGGTACCAGATTCGCAAAGTCGAGATGATATGGATTGAAAGGGCAGTTTGTAGAAAATGAAAAACATCAGCAAAACAGGTGGTTGGAGTGATAGAATTCATTGGAGCGGAAATAGCTATTCAGCAACAATCACCTGACACAAGTCTTCAATAAGTCCTGATGCAAGCAATGCAGTCAGGTGACCCCCTTGGTTGCGGTGGATCCAAGTTGTCGTCCTGGCTTTCAAGGCGCTTTCACAAAGCTTCCGATACTCAGCTGCTAATTCGCCAGGCCCGCAGAAGGTGCGCCATCCATAACATCCTCTACATCATCCATAGTGTCTATCGTATCTCTCCTGCAGATCGGCCCGGCAGAAATGTTGCACAAACATGTTTTGTACATGGAAGCATGTTCTGGTTGTCATGAACTCATTCGATGCTGACGTATTCGCTAAGTTCCCTGCCGCGTGCTAGTAAGCAAAGGGCTTCTGGCAGGCGCTTGCTCAAGATTCGAGACAATGATGTGCTTACTCAATCTTACTTACATGATGTGCATGTAAGATATGTGCATAATTATATGTCTTGTACCACAGCTATTGTCTGGGTGGTTTGCTCAGATTATGTGGTGGTTTTAACAAGTATGGCTCTGCGCACCCTGAACTTTGTTGCGATGTTGCAGCACACCTTCGGCCTGGACACAACTCAAATTCAGATGAAACCCGGTGCTACGTCTGAACAGCTCGTTGACTGTGCGTCGAGTTGTCCTGGATCACCTGGATGCTCCAGTCATCTTCCCTGGGTATCAGACGCTTTCGCAGTTTCATCCACAGCCCTGCTGCAAGCATAACCCGGCGTAGATGGAATGCACGTCGACGGCGACTCAGCATGCGAAGCCTTCGTAAGGGTTTCCCCGACAAGACACAGGATTTCAGCAGCTTTGGCAATATCTTTGTTTGGTTGAAAGGGACGACATAAGATGACATCTCATATATGACGTAAACGTCTGCAATCAATATGAGATCTGCCACAAGCGTCGTTTGCACAACAGTCATGACTTGTGACGGCAAGCTTTCAAGCTCCACAATGACAAACAAGTGCCGCGCTTGCAGAATCACAAGCCATTCGTCTCAACCCTCTCCCATCTTGAGCCGCAAAGAAGCGTCGGTCAGTGTTCAGCTCAAGTGTGCATCAATGGTGCAGTCAATGATCTGATGTCTGTGCACAATCTTCTGTCAAACGTCATTTGTTGCATCAACTCATCCTGTGCAATCATTCATGGCATTGAGTGGGCCGGCAAGTCAATCTTTTTCCGAGGTCTACTTTGGAATCCAGCTGCAAGCGCTTGTGCGTCTATTTTGGTGTGACACAATTTTGTTCGGCATTTTGCCTCCGAAGGACTGATAACTAAAGGCATTTACCTTGGACAAAGGCTATGGTCCGCCCTAAAACAAGCTGTGAGATTGAATGGCCGCCGCTGAGAATTGTGCAGCGAACTGAATTTGGATAACCTGAAACTCAAAATGCGGTTGAAAAGTTTGAACAAACCTCCAGAGGCACCACATTGATCTAAATCTGATTTCATTATAATCATACTTCATTCATTTCGCTGCCTCAAAGAAGTCCGTTTCGATGTCCAGCAGGAGGAAGGGCATCCAGGACTAAACGCCTTGGTGGCAACGCAAATGGGCCAGCAGACCGGGCATCAGACTGCGGCAATCTGAAGATGTCCGGACTTGAAGATGCAGCCAGATGATTTAAAGACGCCTTCTTTCAAAGAACAACAGAGGAATGCATGTTGCTTTACACCTAGCAGCTGTGTCATGATTCCAAGATCTTTCCTGTCCCAAACCAGCGATACCAGGCCTTCCCGGCCATACCGGACGCTTGACTGAGCTGCAAACTGAGTAGGCCCGTGGCCTGTGGAAACTGGCCTGTGATGCACAAAAGCAAAGTCATAAGTGCCACTAGCGTCATGTCTTCTTGCGTGTCCACAGGCCGCCTCAAGCCTGTGGGGATTGCAGTGTGATCGGAGCGTCGGCCTGCAGCAACCCAGCATATCCATGGGTTAAGCCAGAGTGCCAATGCGGACTGTTTCCCACGCTTCGAACGTGTCAGCATTGTATAGCATTGTCATATTATACATCATATTATATTGTTGACATCAACCGTGACTCGCAGCATGCACCTGAAGCGGTAATGGACCGAGTCTTACCAGAGATGCGAGAGCACCTGGGTCCATGTTCAGTGCAAGGGGAAAAACATGGAAAATCGCCAGATCAAATACACAGGTCCGTGGTAGCTGTTCCATGCTGTTCCATGCTGTTCCATCATTCGGCAACCAATATGTGCCGGACTCTGGGAGTCGCAAGGCATTCGAGTGTGGCCTCGAAAAAGTGGTCCGCCAGTTGCAAGTGCAGTTCCATGGTCAGCTTAGGTTCATCACGGGTGCGTCCATCTTCTGAGGTAAGGCTTCTGCACAGGAAATGCGGGAGATGTTGGTTTCCTTGCATCTTGGCGGCTGCCTGCCTGTCAGGTATCTGCTGTACGTTTGGGCTCAGGTGCATAGTGACGAGATATAGTATGAGAAGAACAAGTCTTCATGAGCCTTCCAATTGGCGTCGCATTCTCCACTGTTCCAAACCAGCTCACAAAATATGCCGCTATTTCATAGATGTGCAAGAGTCACAGCAAGAGTGTGTAAGAGTCCAAACATTCAGGCATGTCCTCTCACACACAGAATGACCAGCGTCAAACCCTCACATCAAAATAAGAGACTCTTGGCAGACTCTTGGCAGGCATCTTTGATATGCGGCACTTCTCTGTGCACTGGGTACTTCAAGCACTCCTGCAATACACTACTCCATCTACTACCTGTTTCCATCCAATGCAACTTTGGCCATTGGCAGGCCGTTTCTCCATTGACATTGGTGCAATACCACCATCTCTCTCCATGACGCTCTAACATGTCTTTCATTGTCTTCCAGCATGTTTCCGAGCTGTATCCTGCCTCGATCCTGCCAACCCGGCGCTGCGCAGCACCTGCACTACATTGCAGAACAAACCAAGGAGCCTTTGACGCTGGAAGTGAGAGGCAAAGTACAGAAGTAGAAACAACATGGAAAAAAAAACAACTTCTGCATGACGTCTGCATGACTTCTGCATGGGTGTCCTCCAAATAGCGAATTGAGCATGCTTGTCCTGCAATTCCACTGGCATGAAGGTGCGTTGTTAATCTGTGTAAGGTCCAAAGTAGACTCATCCAAAAGTCCAAAAGATTGCATGGCAGTTTGGAGTCCTTCGCATTTGAACCGGGTCTTTCAGAGGACCCACTGCAGGCGCTGAGGAAGAAGCGCTTGTTTCACCAGCTGAATTCAAACGAACCTTGCAAGCACTTTAAGCAGCGACAGGATCTTCTGCACAGCCGGGTATTCTGTTTGGATGTGCCCGAAGGATGAACATGCTCTCTCAAATGCAGCCCAGGAGCAACAACAGCTGTTATGTCATCTGACATCTGACCCTCCGTTGCAATCTGCCATCTGTGGCGCGCAATTCCTGGCAGCTCAGCTGTACCAGAGCGGTGCCATGATTCACTGAAGGGCTACGATATGAGCCATGAAAATCCCCCTACTGGTTGTATGTAGTTCTCTCCTTGAAATCTCCTTGGTAAATAGGTATACAGTATACAGTATACGGTATCCCTTAGATCGGTCATAATAATCCCCCAAGAAAACAGTCTTACCCCCTATGTCAGCCCATCAAAAGTGGTCGGCTATCAATGGCTATGAATGGCTCAAAATGCCAAACCATCTCAGCGAATCAAACGCCAACTCGATGCCAGCAGGGCCAGTGATTTCACGCGCGGCTGCTTTGGGATCATCAAATTTTCCAGCGATGTCCACCGCCTGGAAGTCAGGTTCAGAACGGGATGCCCAGTTCATGGATGATGACCATCTCCTATATATATATATATATGATTATATATGTGTGTGTATATGTGAATATATATATATACATATATAGGATAGGGGTTTATATAGGTATAAATATTGAGCAGCACGACCACCTACAATCATCAACCAACAGGGGTTTTGAAAACTGCTCAATTGCTGGTACTATATATATATATATCGAAAGGAGCGCAAGAATGATGATTAATCATCATAGGCAAAATTTCGCGCGCAGCACCTCTTGTGAGCTGACATGATCCCAAACTCCATCAGATGCCAAAACAAGTACCTGAAAGGCAAGGACAGCAGGATAGCAAGGTAGGGGCATACCTTGAGGAATCATAATGAAGCTTGGCACAAATGGAGTTGCATCTGGCCTTGTCTCGGCTATCCAACTTTCGCTCAACCACCTCTGGCTGTGAAATCACCTCAAGAAGTCTCGCTGCAAAAGATTCCAAATTTCCCAAACCTCTTTCCTATATGAACTTCGTGTCTTGGTCCCATTCTTACAGCACAACTTGTCTATTGGTGTGACTTCCCAGGATGGTTTTGATCAGGCTTGAGCCTCCCTGTTCAAATAACTCTGCCAAAGAGTGCAGCTTCAAATTGTCGAGAGAGAGCCGTGGAGTGCAAACAAGCCGCGTAAGGGTGCAACCTGGAGGGCAGGATTCATCGCAATCCAGCCCAACTACCCGTGAGTCGGTTGCGCTAGGAGCTGGATATGCTGATTCTTCGATGCGTTCAGAAACAAGTGGAGAAATCCATCATGTCTTTAACAAATCATCCCGGAGGACAAAGTGCAACCAGCCTCAGGTCGCCCAAGGAGCGCGACATTGCCAAGCCACCCATACCTTGGCACAGCAAGGCTGTCAGTTAGGGCTGCTCTCGCCATGCACCCTAGTTTCTACGGTTCCGGGCCTTGCTTGTCCATGACACGTTCTGGGCCTGGCACACTTTGCTATTCAGGTCTTCATGTTGACACCTCAAAAGACCTCATATTGACCCTGGTTGGCATTTTGGCTCCACCTGCTCGTATCCATCTCACACCCCCTCGTTGAACCACTGGGATTGCCATTTGATCCACCTCCAAAAGCAGAAAAGCAGAAGCGCTGTGTAGCAAATTTTGCTCACAGCACTGCACAGTTTGACATAGAAAGCGTCCTACCAAACGGTCTAATTTAATCTTGGCAGTCTGGCTGGGACATATAGCTTGGCAATCCTATCACAACTTTGCTGAATGGGAGGCCCGTAAGTAGACGACCGTGCCACCAGCTGCAAGGATTCGCTGGCGCTCATCAGGCCGAGCAGGTTTCCTCAGGGAAAGCATCAAGGGAAAGCTGTTTCAAACTGCGATTTCTTGCGATTCTTGTATCTGTCAGTATCTGTCACTTGCGATTCTTGCGTTCTCAAACTCGGTGGCCCCCGCTGGTCAGATGAAAGATCCACCGCCGAAACTGTCTGACGAGCAGGTGTGCTGCATCGGCCCAGCACAGCTCTGGAGTCACCAACCTCGCTCGATGCTATCTTCGTGGAAGTCACCAGCACCGACTGATCCGACTGGTCAATGATGGGAAACCCCATCCACTCTTGGAGCACTGGGTCATTCTACCATTGCGTCTGTGCATTCTGAAGCCGTTTGCTGTACTCTCTCTCTCTCTCTCTGTATTTCTATCTCTCTCTCTCTCTCTATTTCTATCTCTCTCTATTTCTCTTTCTATCTCTATTTCTATCTCTCTCTCTATTTCTCTTTCTATCTCTATTTCTATCTCTATCTCTCTCTCTCTGTATTTCTATCTCTCTCTCTCTCTCTCTCTATTTCTCTTTCTATCTCTATTTCTATCTCTCTCTCTCTCTCTCTCTGTATTTCTATCTCTCTCTCTATTTCTCTTTCTATCTCTCTCTATTTCTCTTTCTATCTCTATTTCTATCTCTCTCTATATATTTCTATCTCTCTCTATTTCTCTTTCTATCTCTCTCTATTTCTCTTTCTATCTCTATTTCTACCTCTCTCTCTCTCTGTATTTCTATATATATCTCTCTCTCTATTTCTATCTCTCTCTATTTCTCTTTCTATCTCTATTTCTATCTCTCTCTCTCTCTCTCTCTCTCTCTCTCTCTCTCTGTATTTCTATCTCTCTCTCTCTCTCTCTATTTCTCTTTGTATCTCTATTTCTATCTCTCTCTATTTCTCTTTCTCTCTCTATTTCTATCTCTCTCTCTCTCTCTATTTCTCTTTCTATCTCTATTCCTATCTCTCTCTCTCTCTCTCTCTCTCTCTCTGTGTATTTCTATCATATTTATGGCTTCGTGATTGGTTGTCTGATTTGTTTCCAATGTTGTGACCAACACTTGCAGGCGCCCCTTTTTCCAGTGGTGCGGACCGTCGATCCAAAGCA
>BGPT01002736.1:35460-64849 GCA_003297045.1 Symbiodinium sp. clade C Y103 | reverse complement strand
GCATCCAGCTTGCATTTGGCAGAAACACATGTCGCAGCGTATCGCTCCTTGTTGCCCATATTGCGCAGCTCCTGCTTGTGTTTTGCGGTCCCAAAAACAGGTCCAGATTCCGGACCCAAAAATGGGGTCGCAATTCAAAACTTGAAAGCCCAGCTGGCAAATTNGCGGTCCCAAAAACAGGTCCAGATTCCGGACCCAAAAATGGGGTCGCAATTCAAAACTTGAAAGCCCAGCTGGCAAATTCGTGGCCCCCTTTTTGGGCCGGGTTTTCGGCACAGGGCGCCCGTTGAACCGCGACACTTGGCGTCGTTCAGCAATGTCTTTTTTGCGAATGGTAGCCAAGATGCTGATGTCACTTGGTTGGCAAGATGCTGGTTTGCACAGTCTCATGAAAAGCTGCGTTCACAGATCAGGCCAGCTCCATGCTGTGGAACTTGAGATCCCTAAACATGATGCTGTAAGTCCCAAGTGTTTTTGGATTGTTTTTGGTGGCAGTGATGGCCAGGCCATTGGTGCTGGTGTGGAAACTTAGCTTCACCTGTCACATCCTGTCGCTGAGAGATCCGGGTGTGCCATGCAGAGAAAACATCAGAATCAAACTCTAAACTCTAAGGTCATAAACTGTTGGGGATTATCATCGCAGCCCAGCTTCATGTCAAGCCAGGACAAACCAAGAAAGTGAAGGGTTCAAGTTTTTTGTTCAAAATTTTGTTCAAACAACCTGCTGGGCAGGAACCACAAACTCCGCGATCCAGAACCCCAAAGAGAAGAGTTGCATCCTCAATGTTTTTTCACCAAGCATGCCAATCTAGCGGGTATCATAAGTATCGTTTTACTTCAGGTGAAAGAGGACTTTGGGAACACTGAACTTCGTCGAAAGGCCTGGAGACCCGTGCATTCTCTGTTGAACCATGTATGTCAATCAATTGTATGTGTGCTGTTTGATTCCAATATATGTATATATATATATATAAATAAACATCATCACCAATATAATTACAATGATTATCTGATATTATCTGTTTTTTGATGTATCCATATCGTTTGTTTTATTTGTAGATCTGTACAGTTTCTGGAGCACATCTTCTCATTTCTGACTCATTTTTTGGATTTGACAGGATGCGATCGTGGAATGGTCTCCGTTGCCTGGTGCTCAGTCAGTTTCGACCAAGATCCAGTGTAGTTCTGTGGATTCTAGCTGGGTTCTAGCGAGGTTAAAGCAAATGGAAGGCTGCAGTCTTGGAGGATCACCTGAATCTAATGGGAAATCTGTGGCTCGCAACCTACAGAAGGATTTTGCCAACTCACAGCAAGAGCTTTTGATGCATTGTGACATTCTTCCCAATTTATCCCATTGGGTTTCAACTCAACATAATTCAACATAAATATGTCAAACACAAACAAACACAACGCTAAGGATGGGAAAATGACCCTGAGCTTGAATTCGAAAAAGCAATGTCTCACACTCAGTGCATTTTCGTGTGATTGGTTCCGTCAGGGACACAAACTGGTGAAATTATGGATGTTGATGACACCTGCAACCGTTTACCATTTGCTATATGAGCCCCAAACTCAATCCAAACTGGTTTGCTTTCGGATTCAGTTCTGCAATGCGCTGGTGCAGCACAGTTTACTTCCAATCCTTTCCTTGCTGGCTTCCATTTTGAGGCCAGCCAGCTGCGCTGAATCTCAGAACTTGCTATGGGTGAAAAAAATGTTCAATTCTCTGCAGCCGACGTTGGAATTTCGGTCAACTTGAGTCAAAGACACCAAAACATGTGCATGTGTAGATTTGACAAATTGAGCCCTTTTCAACTGAACCATTTTCTCAATTGAAATGTTTCTGTTCGTTCTGCAGCCTCCCGGCCGCCAAGCGAAAATGCCTCTCGGTGATGTCGCAGAACTAAGTGAGCCAGAGCCCCAATCTTTGTGCTTTGATTTCGGACTCAGAGTTCCCGATGGCACTGATTATTTTTCTTACTCGTAATTGCAATTGTGTGTCTCCAAGTTCCTGTGATGAAATGCCTACTTCAACTGCTGGCATGGCATATGACAAGGCCACCATCTGTCAGGTTGCAAATATATCATTTATTCCCTGGATCACTTGCTCGAATTCCGGTCGGTTCCGGTCAGGCTGCAATGAAGTTCCCGAAGTTTGGCTACCTCAGCGGGAAGGGGAAGGTCAACACTTGGAAGTCCAAAGTCTTCCCTATGAAGCCATGGCCAAAATGGACCATCAAACTTGTAGCTTGACCGCCTTTATGTCATTTCTATCTTATGTTGTTGCTTAGATCTGCACACCACAGCTGTTGCAAAAGTTTGAACATTGCACATGTTTACATCACTGTTCTTGGAACAATTTCTGAACTCTCATGTCATCCTAGGTGACCAAGAAGCCAAGAAAATCTGACAGAGTGCCCAAAAAAGGGGCCATTGTAAAGGGCAAAAGCCTGGAGTTGACAAGCTTTGGCACAATTCGTCCGACTCCCCAGTTTTTCGACTTTGAGATTCAGGCCCAAGTTTTTTGACTTTGAGATTCAGCCTCCCAGGTTGCTTCGGATCGACAACAAGTGCCAATGTGAATTTCCTCTCCGTGAGGGGCTCTCGTGACCGCTTGATTCATAGTTTGCACATGTTTGCACATGTTTGCACATGTTTGCAGATTTTGCAAATGTTTGCACATGTTTTCACAAACCAAAAATTTGCATCCCTTTTGATTGCACCAGGACTTCGCTACACAGGTTCACTACTGGAGTGACTACCGTGAGCAATGTGACATGATGAACAGGCCGTATGGAAGATATGTCACGCCGCAATTGGCGGAGCACATGGCTGGTGATGACCTCAAAAAATGTCATGCTTGTCAAAAGTTATTCAATGTGAAAGTTGTTCCTTCTCTCCCACTTTCTTCATCTTTCTTCTCTTTTTCTGACTTTGAGGTGTTCCGGTGCATTGCGTTGGCGCTGTGAAGGAGCCTCCTTGTTGGCACCTCCCATGGCTCCCGCCACAGCGAGAGGCAAGTCTATGGATTTTGTCAAGAGTGCATGTTTGTTGATTTTTCGCGCAGCAGGTGAAGCGGCACAAGGCCGTATCCCTGTTTTCTGGGGTTCTTGGACTCGAACTCGGAGTTGGTGGGTTTGGTGCTCAATCTTCAAACCGTGGATAACTGTGGTCAGTCTTGAAAGATGTTGTTTTCTGCATTATGGCTTGCATAGGTATGTCGAGCCCTTGGCATTTGCCCTGCTCTCAGACCTTGGCACCTTTGTGATTTTCAGTGCTGCCAGCAGCCAACACACATTCTTTAATTTTTGATCAAGTATATCGCTTTGAGGTGGAAAAATCGGCATTCTGCCGCAGGGTCATTGCGGCCCGCATTGCAGAAGGCCATTACAAAGCAGGGACCCCCATCTTCGAGGACGTTGAGACTTTTCAGTCCACTGATTTGGAGCAGCATGCTGCCGATATAGTTGGATATATTGGTGGTTTCCCTTGTCAGGCAGGGTACCAAAACTGATTGTCATCAATGCTGCTTTGAATTTTTTGTTGGGCTTGATGTTTGATGAATGATGTTTGATGTTGATGTATATTTCTCTTGTCAGGGCACCTCGCGTGCAGGGGCCAAGAAAGGACTTGCAGATGGCAGGTCATCGCTGCTTCGCCATTTCTGGCGGCTCTGGGACAGTACCCCTGGTGTGAACCTTGCATGCACATGTGTTTCCAAGCTTCAACTTTCTTAAAACTTATTCATCCAATTGTTCCAACCTTCTGCAAAATCGTTTCGGATAATCATGTTGGACACTTGGGAGATTCTTGTTCTTGGAAAACGTCGGATATATCTTGTCGCTGGCTCTTCACGACCTGATGCGATACCTTCTGAAGGATGCGGGAGTCGTTCAACTTATTTTTGTGTAATATTTTTTCGGGGCCCAACTCTTTCTTCAAATCCTGGCAGGAGGTGAGAGAAATGTCACCATCCGGTGGGTCACCTTGAATGGTCATGATGTCGGAGCACCGGCAAGGCACCTATTTAAGAGGCTTACGCCTGACAGCCGGGCGCCGGCCAGTTGGAGCCACGGGGCCGTAGCGCGAGTCTATGTCGAGCCGATGTGGGCGAATGTGTTGTTGTTGTTGTTGTTGTTGTTGTTGTTGTTGTTGTTGTTGTTGCTGTTGTGATTGTTGTGGTTGTTGTGGTTGGTGTTGTGACTGTTGCTGCTGTTGTTGTTGTTGTGGTGGTGGTGGTTGTTGTTGTTGTAGTTGTTGTTGTTGTTGTTTTTGTTGTTGTTGCTGTGGTTGTTGTTGTTGTTGTTGTTGTTGTTGTTGTTGTTGTTGTAGTTGTAGTTGTAGTTGTAGTGGTAGGTGTAATTGGAGTTGTAGTCGCAGTTGTAGCTGTAGTTGTAGTTGTAGTTGTTGTCGTCGTTGTTGTTGGCCCTAGGTTGCCGTATGTTAACCCTATCGTGGCCCAAGTTGGCTCCATCTTGGCCCAAGTTGACCCCATCTTGGCCCAAGTTGGTCCCATGTTGGCCTCTGCCATCTTGGCCCAAGTTGGTCCCATGTTGGCCTCTGTTGACCCTATCTTAGCCCAAGTTGGCCCCATCTTGGCCCAAGTTGGCCCCATCTTGGCCCAAGATGTTCCCATTTGGGCCCAAGTTGGCCCCATCTCGGCCCAAGTTGGCCCCATCTTGGCCCAAGTTGGCCCTATCTTGGCCCGATGTTGGCCCTATCTTGGCCCAAGTTGGCCCCATCTTGGCCCAAGTTGGCCCTATCTTGGCCCGATGTTGGCCCTATCTTGGCCCCTGTTGGCCCCATGTTGGGCAGTCTTGGGGCCAGATTTTTCGCCTTCCAGGTTGGAGCACCTTCAAGACGTCAATTTTTCCGTCCCGGACCCCCCCCCCGGGCCCGGGGCCCAAAATGAAATCCCGGCCGGCCAAAGGGCCCGAAACCCTGTAAAACGCGGCATTTTTTAACATCACACGCACGATCCCCTGTAAATTACATGTATATCTGTCGACCGGGGGGGGGGTCGGCGGCAGGGGGCGCAGCGCATATAACCTTCGGTTACCAACCGAAGGCGTCCGGCAAGGGCACGGGCGCGGGGCCGGCGCCCGGATTTGTTCTTGTTTTGCTGCTATCTTTTTACCAGGTTTCGCCATGATGTTTCTACTTAGGTCTGGCGACAAAGGACTTTCTTCTTGATGCAGAGAAAGGATTTCAATTTCTTTCAGGCCATCATCCATCAACCAACAGTTTTGAAATGTTTTGAGAAAGAATTTCAAAAGTCTACACGTGGATGCAAACAACATTGCACATGCAGGGGATGAAGCTGTATGACATCGATCTATTGCAGATGTGGCCAGAATGCGCATGGCACAGAGAAAGCAGGCCTCTGCTGTTCCGTTGGCTCTCGACCGAGACTTCCGAGGAGAGTCAGCAGTGCCTGCATTGCGTTGGAAACATAGTCATGCCAGACATGGCGCATTTAGCTGTCAACTTGCTTGGACATGGTGCTTGATGATGCGCCAGTCATTTCGAACTTTCTTAGAAATTCAAATTCATGTGAAATTGTTGAAGAACATCATTGGTGAAGAACATCATTGTCGCATCAATACATGATTCACATTGGGGAAAGGCATCTGGTCACTTGTCTGAGTACACTCCATGGGCATTCTTTATGATCGACGTCATTAGTGAACACGGTTTTGTTCCTGGTGTGTTTGATGTAGGTCAGAGCTTTGGACTATTAGTTGAAAGGTTCAAGTGCTATTGGAAACACTTCTTACGACTAGCTTTCCCAACACTTGAAGATGACTACAATGCGGCCAAGCACTGCACGTGCTTTGGGCTGTCTACCTTATCAGCCTTTCCTTTGCACTTGAAACTTCGAAACCCCAAAGCACTGTGGTCAATTTTGCTTCAGGCCTCTCTTTATTGTAACAAGGAAATCACTGGTTTCCGGAATTGTAGATCCCACTGGGTCCCTGATTGGACACTAGTTTGAAATCTTGTGATATGTTCTGCCATCCACTGCACGATATTCATAGATGACTTCGAGATGCTTGCCTGCAAGGTATACAAGTGGGGGAAAAATTCATGTGAAATTCAAGCCCACACTGTTGGCGCTAGCGGGTGCTTGACCAGCTCTGTTCGCATTGATGTGGCGCAGGGGGAAAATAGTTGTTTTGGCCCTTGGCATCAAATTGAAACCTTCACCCAAAACAACTTGAAGCAGCCTTTGATTGCCTTAGACACCTTCACATTTTGTTGACTTATTCTTCCATTTGGATTCAAAACCACTGAGGCTTGGCAAGAGAGAGCTTGTTATTCGTCACCGTTTACAAGGCTCGAACCTGAAGTCAAACCTTTTTCTTGAGAATGGTCAAATCAAAAATCAAGACCAAAACATACATGCTACCCTTCTCTCCTATTCTGACAGAGGATGGATCTGACCGGTCGACTTGCTGAATGCTGGCCTGAAAGTGCCTGGCCCCTGGAGTTCCGACCTGCCAAGCCAACAACAAGCGATTGCATGCCTTTCAATGTGGGAACGTTGATGGAAACCATCAATTTTGATCCCAAATTTTTATGATCACCCATTCATGAAATGTTCAATTGAAACCAGTGCAACATTGATGGAATCGTGGGAGTCACAAAAAGTGGAACTTTGTTCAAGTTGATATATTTTGGCGACCTGTTTCATGTGTGTAGCCAATCAGTTTATAAGAGACGGGCCCCTTCCAAAAAGTTGACCAATTATGCCTCTGAAATTGTTTTCAGCACATTGCATCAAAGACTTGCTTGTCATATCTCTATGAGTGCTCAAGCAACGCAGCCGGAACCGTGTGCCATCGAAAGGATTGGTCTGCCTGTCCTGTTTGGAATCTTCAGTTCAGCCCTGCACTTGGAATCTTGAGCCTGTCCTGTATCTCACTACCGTCTCATGCTCGAAGCTAAGTTGTGGTGGCTCAAGATGTTTGATGAAGATGTCAATCCAATCAAGTTTGTTCGACAAAGCATGTATGTATGTATATATATGTAAGTATGAAAGTGAATATACATAAATATAGGACATGATATGACTGATATCTATTTTTTCCAGCTGGTGAATTCGAGTATGCACTCACTGTGAAATAGTGTCAATTGCATCATGCCTGGTTTACCACTTTCATTTGATGGAAAGTTCAAACAAAAGCCATGAATGTATGCCGATGAGATTAGCTGCTGGAAAGATATTTGCACGACACCCAGATATCTGGCCTTGATCTGGAAACAACTGTTGATTCATCTCTTCTCGGCATCGCCTAGGTCGGGTTGGCAGCTGTCATCAGCATCGCGGCTTTGTCTTGGACCTGTGCTTTCGAAAACGGTATGTTGCAGAATGTGGATAGCTTGAGTGACGATGGTTTCATTGCAACTAACGACACTCCTCTTGTGACGTCAGCCCCGGACCTGAAGCTGAAGACTTGGCCAGTAGCCAAGCGAATGCCTGCCATCAGAAGAGACAAGAAAAGAATCACCCCAAAAAAGGTGATGGATTTCAGAACTTTGCGTTACAGAGTCGATGGATCTTGCGGCTGCCTATGTGAATGCTTTATCCCCTTCCGAGATGGGGAAACTCTTGACAAGTTGATGAAGGTTCATAAAACCCTTGGAATGCTTGACAAGCTGGAGCAGGACAAATATGTGTGCTCCTCAAATATGTGAGTGTTGTATTATTGTGCTTTGAGCAGTGCTTTGTGTTTCTATAGTTGCAGCAGGCCAAAAACATGTCAAAATCATAAACCTTGTGAATTAGGGTGTTCAATCTACTGACAGGACACGATCCAGCCTCTCGGGGATGTTGACACTTGAGACTCCTGGGTCATGCAGTGTGCAACAGTGGGTTTCAGAGACTCATGGGAATTGGCAAGGGAAGGTTTCGGAATTTAAGCAAGGCTGCGCGGAATGGTCAGCAAGTAGCTCCACTTGATGGGCGGTATCTACCCAAAGGACCAAAGAAACAAAGCCGTAAAAGAAGTTTGGTGTATGACTTTTTGCACAACTTGTACACTACAGCTGGTGAAGTGCTTCCTGACTCTGCCCATCCATCCTCCAACAAGAGACCCCGGCAGGGAATCTTCAAACATGATGTCAAAAATTTGGACAAGACAAAGATCCGCCACCTACCCCCAGGCAAGTTTACAGACTACTTTCGCTTGTGTACTGCAGAGTATCCACAAGAGAAGATTTCGAAGAAATTGTTCACATCAGCCTGGAACCCAAGATGCATACTAATTTTTTAAACCTTAAGCAGTGGGTCAACTTGTTGCGCATTTTGCCAATCATTCCCAAATTATTTCCAGCGGCACCAGCGGCACCGGGCCTCTGAGGTCTGGATGCAAGATTTCCATGATCTCCTCAGAATCCGAGCTACATCGCACCATGCTCGGTGTGCAATTTGTGTGCGTCATCGTCTCATCATAAAACGACTTCCACAAGGGCCTGCACGGTTGGCCCAAATCAACCAATACAAGATGCACCTTTCTCGTCAATACCGAGACAGACAGATTTATTGGGGACACAGATCTTTGTCAAGAACACAATCTACTGGAGGAGCCCCAATTACTCATTTATCTTGTATCATTGATGGGATGGATCAAGCAAAACACTGCTATCCTCGCAGTGCCAGCATGGGGTCGAAGGAGTTCTCCAGTTGGTCCCGTCCTCGGATGTCAGCGACAACATTGATAGCTCATGGTCATGCAGTGATCGTTGGATTATCTCCGGAAAATACTCCTAGCAGTGGGTCTCGGACAATGGAACTTGTTGCGTACATGATGACAAAAACTTTGAACTACATTCACTGGCCCAATGTCTTCCTCCATTTGAAGGCAAATAACTGCTCGAAGGAACTGAAACACCAGACAGCGTTGCGAATGATGGGTACTATGATAGCATTTCATAGACTTAAAGGAGCTGAGTTTTCCTTTCTTCAAAGCGGGCACAGTCATGAAGACATAGACGCCCATTTCTCAGTCACATCGGCTTGGCTTGATCGCTATGCCGAGCTCTGGTGCATCGATGACCTCAGAAAATGCTTGACTACAATGTTGTCAAACAGACAAATACGGGTAAATGAACCAAAGCGGGAAGTTCTGGTCTATGATCAATTTCACGACTGGATACATGTCTGCACAACAAACGAGTGGAAAAGAGATCCCACAAAAACAATACGGTTCATAGGGATTTGCCTTCAGAATGTTTCTCCAACCGAAATTTGATCACACCCTGGGCCCCCTGCGCCCCAGGAAGCTTCACTTTGGTGAGTTGCTTGGCCACGTGCACCTCAAAGGTATTGGTGGACCAGGGGCCCCCCATGTGCTGCGGTTGGAAAGGTTGAGGGACACAGGACTGAACACGCAATTCCAAAAGAATGTTCAGCATTGATAAAATTTGATATCAAGCTGACCTGATAGCTAGCACCTTTGAACTTCAGTTTTGGATGGCAGGACTGAGTTTCCAAGAGTTGGACACCAAGTTTTGGCGGAGACGACGGGTGCAGAACTCTGACTCCGATGTGATTCTGAGGACATTGTTGCTTTATACTATGTCTATAAAATTCTGAGACTTTATCATTGAAGTCAGTCGTCTGATTGAATATAACCGGCTTGGATTTTGATTTTCATTTTACATATTCCCATTTGGTCAAAGGACAAAGCGTTGGATGAGTGACACCAACTTCCAGCACAAGATCTTTTGGTATCTTCCTGCCTCCGTTGCCAATGAGATATCACTCAAACCAGCTCCTCCAGGCAAGAAAGCAAGAAAGCAAGAGAGTCAGCTCAGCCTCCAGCACCCAAAAATAATTGACCTGCTTGCTGCCAGTCTATCTTGGTGAAGCTCCAAATATCAACAGCGAAGAGAATGTGAAGTTGCGAAAATATGCTGAGATTTTGCGTGGGAATCTCAATGTGATTTCCATCACTAATCAAGTTGCCAAAATTTCATCAGCCTTTGAGGCCAGCCTCCTTTCGACATGCATTCAGCTGCTGAATGCATCCTAGACTTGGCCAACAATGTCGTGGGACGGTTTCCTTTGCTAGAAGTTTTTGCGGTGGGGCCTCAGCCCTGAATCCATTCCATCCACATTGGAGGTTCTGAGTCCCTTGCTTCTTCTTCTCTTAACCAGTTCGCAACTCTTCTCTGAGTCACTTGATTATCTATTTATTCTTGTTATCCGCAAGGTGTTTTCCCAGTGGCGGTCCTGCAGTAGGGCCCGGAATGCATCCTCGACCTCAGCCAGTTGGACAGAACTTGGAAGCAGTTGCTTGACTAATGGAATGAAGCTTTCAAATATTGAAAGAAATCACTTAAAACATGTTCGATCCATTTTCAATGTGGGGTTTTCCCATATTTCCCAAGGCTCCAAATCGAATGAATTTGGTGGTCGACCGACCGCAGAGATATGAACTGAACCGATACCGGAAAGCGAGAGCACATGAAGCTTTGTACAGAGCGGCGTCCAGGTTGTGGGCCCAAGGGATTGACATAGGAAAAGCCATCAACATAGTTGAAACTGCCATGAAGGATGCAGGGGAACTTTGACAGCCTCCGAATGTAAACTCTGAGAGTCCTGACATTTCCGAAGCCCGGCCCAAGCGTTGAAAAACAATCTTCTCCTGTCAAGGCAGTGGCTGTTTCCAGGGGTTTATCGAGCGGCTCACTTGCAAAAGCCACTGTGGCACCCACATACTATTCCAATTATATATGTGTTGTTACATCATGTTTAAACATCTTCAAACTGTCTTTATCAGGCATGTGAGTGAAGCTTCTCACCTTGTGCACCGTGGGGTTGTGCTTCGAGCAAAAAGGAAATTGGAGAAGCGGGAAATCTGTCAAACATCGTCGTTTTGTGCGCTGTCTTTTCTGACAAAATGGATGGTTCCCCTGCAGGTCTGTTTGTGCTTAGGGTTGACGTTTCTCGGCACAAAATCTATAGTTGCCAACATGAACTCCGGATTCTTCAAATCTGACAATTTTGATTTCGCTGAAATGGAAAGTTGTGCTTAGATTTCGTGCTTAGAACTGATAGGGTCAAGCACAAAGCAGGGGTTACCCAAAGGAACTGTTTTCGTGCAAAACTAACAACTACAGTTTGTGCTTAGAACCAGCTGATTCTCGGCACAAAAGCAACTCACTCAAGCTGGTTCTCGGCACAAAATCCATTCAGTGGGGTAGATCTCGGCACAAAATCCCGAGACATCATTTTTTCTGAGCTGCCGTGCTTGCCAGGTTTGTCAACCTCATGGGCGGAAAGCGCAGACAGAGTGGAGGAGAAGAGGGGGCCAAGAAGTCGCAGAAGAGCACACCAGCTCTCCCAACAATTCCACCGGACTCGAGAAAACTGCCCCACATCAAATTGTTCGACGAATGGCTGCCCTTTGGTTCATTTATATTTCGTGTATTGCCATGGTATTTTGTTCAACCCGCATTCAAGAATTCGAAACCTAATCATCCATGTAAAATCCCAAAAACGTTGCGAGGTCAGAAGTCACTCGTTCAAGTGGCACCCTGGACCAATATCTTGCCAAGCATCTCGACACCAAGGACGGGCAAATTGCACAGAGTCATTCTTGTGCACCTGGCCATTGCAATGATTGCAGGAGAAAGCTATCGAGTTCTACAAGTTCGTGGAGAAAGAATTTCCACCGGAAACGGGTCTGCCATTTCCTCAGAAATTTCATGTGATCCTGGCTTGAATATTTGTCATTCTTTCCTTTGAGGACCTATGCAACTCCGTCGTCATTCTCCAACTCTGATGGTGCCCACTACATCAGGCCATGGATGTGGCCGCATAGATGCGACTTCGGACTCAGAGGAACTGGTGACATGGCACATCGGTATTGACTTAACAAATGGTTATATTTTCACTGGTGTTGCTAGCTGCTATATGGCTTTTCATTTTTTGTGGCTCGGCTCAACCAGAGATTTTGCCAACATGCAGCGCCTCACCCAGGATGTTCAAAGGTCGCTGGCAATGTTGATCTTGCTGAATGGTCTGAAGACCGATCCATCCCAGCCTGGAGTGGAAAAAATGGTGATCACAGAGGTCAATGACAAGTGGCTTGTGGAAAACCGCATGAGGATTAGCAGTTCCGACTTGGAATTCGCTGGCGGAGACAAACAGCTGGGAGACATGTTGAGCCCACAGGTTGTCTTCGCTGTGAAAGGCTGGAACAGATCAATCTGTGCCATTGCCGTTTTGATGGCCATCTATGAGATGCCCCAGATGCTCGAGGCCTGCTGTTTTTTGACAAACCGTTGCATAAAGTTCAAGAAGAAACTTAGTACAAGGAGCTTTGTGAATCTCTTCAGAGCAATTTTTGCCTTTTCACAGGACATACCTGATTGGACGAAAAAGCAGCTGCCTCAGTTTATTCGTGTCGATGTCAACACTTGTTTGTTGAAAAATAGTGCAGCACTTCATGCTTTCCAACATTTCATGTTGTCTGGAGATGTTCTCAAAGACCAACAACTTCTTGCAATTGAGTTTCAACTTGCCCTCTCAACCATGTTCGAACAAACAAAGATATGTCATGTAAGTCAAACTACTCAGGTCTGGCTGACTTGCTGACATTGTCCAAAATCACTAGATTGCTGCTGAGGACATTCGCTACTGTGCACTGCACAAAAGTGAAGCCTGACCTGAGTGAGGTGGTGTCGATGAACCGAGGCCAGAAATCTTTGACTGTTTTCAGGAACAAACATCAAAAATTGGCAAAATATCAATTCACCTAACTCACCATGCGTTCAGCCACACCGGCATTTGCAGGTGCATCAGCTCAATCCGAAGAAGGCCGAACTGCTTCAACCTGCTGCATCAGTGTCAGATGATCCTGACCACTGGTGTCGGCAGTGACGGAGCCTTGCAAAGCCTGACAGTTCCTTGCTCAGCATTCTTTGATCAGAAAGTTCAAACAGAATCAAACAGATTTATGGTTTCTTCTTTGTTTTTTAAACTGATGGGGAACTTGGAAAATCACAGTTGCGATTGGAAATCAAAAGAGTCACTGAACACCAGGCGTTGGACAATGCAGCCGCACTGGCATCGGCCTATCAAATCGGGAAGTTGGAAGCTTCAGCTTGCACCAACCTCCTGAAGCACATCTCAGCTCCAGTAGTTGAAGGACTTAAGGAGCTTGTGAGGCAAGTTACCTTCTATGAAAACTTGATTTATGAAATTCATGTTGACGTTTTGCCATTTCATTATGAAACTTTCATAAATCTCTGGGCCAGGCTCCATGGCCAGCCGAAGTTCCTGTTGCACGACGGGATCGCCCATGGGATCTTCAATGCTTCTTACAATGGTGCCACCAATGGGTCTTTCCAAGCCTGGGAAAACGTTTTGCAGAATTCAGCGGAGGTGCTGAATCTTCTGCTTCAGAGAATGAAGCAAGACTGGGAGTCCATGAGCCCCAAAATGAAGCGTCCGTGGGGCCTCAAGGACTTAGAATCTTGTTTTAGATGACTTCCTTCGAGAAACCAACACAAAAAACTTTTGTGAAAAACACAAGTTGTTCATTGCATCAGTTCAGAATTCCGCTGAGGAAGTCTTGCAGCGAGTGTGCTGTGCGTTCAAAGCCTGTCTCAATCGCTTCAGAGATTTGGTGCCGGCCAGCTTCCACGAGAAGGTGGAAAAGGAGATCATGTCAACGCTTCTTGGTTCATATAAACCAATGCCAAACCATATGTTATGAACATCAATATTCATATTTAATAGTCAGTCTTCAATTTGAGCATTTGTAAAATGTGATGCATTGATGCAAAATGTCATCAAATAACATCTCTTGTTCCACCAGGTTCCTGCACCGTCATGGCGATGCTGAACTGACGTCACTGATCCAAGTGACGGTTCCACCGGCAGATCTAAACAAAGTAGCCATGTTCTCTTCCCACTTGGAAAAGTTCCATCAACAGGACCGTTTTTTTGGTGTCATTTGTCATTTGAATTCAAAATCCCTTATTATGTCAATTTCTCTCTTGAACCCTGAAACCCGTTGGTGCCTCGAGGAAGCCGAGCACAAATTGCAGAAAGCGGCAGAGCCTCCCAGCTGAATTCATGTGACAAGATGGGAGATAAATAGTCAGCCCAAGTAAAACAAACTGGACAAAGTACATCAGAGTTTGTTCGCTTTACTTAGGCTCAATGCTGCCCTTCTTCAGACTACATGGAGTCAGACCGAACTCCAGCTCCAGGATGATTTGGCCAAACTGCGGACATGGGCTGCTTCTTTTCATCTATTCGCATCCCAGCAGGCCTATCCTTGAAAACTTTTGCTGTATCCGATGCATATTCCAATCCATGATGTCCCAAATCATTTTACACTGATATATCTAGTGGTTAAAAGTAAACTTCAGCAAATATATGCAAATATAAAACAATGCTGCTGCCAGGGTGGCTTGGATATGCAGTACTTGAGCTCTCGGTACGAGAATGGGAAGGCGAAGGTGGGTGAGTTTGTCAACCAACGGCATTGTCCAGTGTTGCACAAGAACATCGTTTTAGCCCATGGGGACATCGTGGCAAAGCAAGCTTTTCTTGGTCCATCCACGTTGCTCGAAGCAAAATGGTTGACTTCCAGTCTATTTTTTTTACTTTCCCTGCAGCTGTGTGCATTTGACATCAGGTTGACAGTCCTGATTGTCGACAACACTTTGTGGCCCCAGCGTGCCCTGGCTTCTATAGAATATATTCAACTAAAGCGTGCTTTTATTGTTCAACGCTTTCAAAAACAAAGATGGATCGTTGCAAACAAATCTGAGGTGCTCTTTCGATTGACGAAAGCGTTTCCCTTTGCCGATCGGTGTGCTCCGGGAATGCCTGCAGTGCAGCCTTTTTCCTCCTTCCTCAGCCTCATTCCTCAGTCAACCTGACAACGGTTTTCAAGCACCGCCATTTGATTGAAGACAAGGCCGTGGCGACACTTGCCTCGATACTTTTCTGTTTCCTGTAGCTTCAAATTTCAAGTTGATGCACACATATATGCCACAAAAGGAGTTTTCGGCTTTCCATGTTTATCCAGCGCTGCTGGCTCTTACCACTGCTCTTACCCAGTTGCAAGACTATAGGATTTCATTTCATCCAAAATCCAAAACCATTAAGGTCCTTTGACATCCACGAGGTGGCCCTGGCTTACAACATGAGTTCTCACCAAGGAGACAAAAGGAAGACATCCCAACAGTGTGGCTTAGATTGATTTTTTTTGCACGAGCAGCATCAAGCATCCACCTTTGGTTTCAAACAAAAATATCGGAACAAACAAAAAGATCTTTACCAAGGCTTGTTCGGCACTTTGAGTGGCCACCGCGTGAACGAGTTCAACAAGTCCAAGGCAGCTTTGGGCAGCATAACGGCCGTGGACCGGAGCCGCGTGAGTGAATTGCAAAACCCAGAAGAGGACAAACCGCTTGCAGCCCATTGGCGTGTGTTTTGGCTATATATTGCAAGCCTGAAATCTCATTGGTGAGTGTTGATGTGTCAAAAAAAACACATGGTGTGCACATATCCCAGGTGCAGCAACGTGGAATTCCGGCAACCAGGGAAATCATCAACAAGTTGTTGGAAGGAGTTCCAAAGACTGATCGTCACCCTGTGCTGGTTGTGGACTGCATGCCCAATCGGCTACTTGTTCTTATGTTTATTTAAGAGCTTAAGTTATTATAAAAACAAAACCACAAGACATCACCCCTGAACACCTGACAAATCCAAGCCTCGCCAAACCCAGTGAGGTTCGCAGAATGGTCCAGCGCTTGCCTGCAGATGCAACTGGAAGAGCTCACGACAGAGAACTACACTGGACCATGGGTAACCTACATGGGGATTTTCCTTGAGGATGACACTACAATGGCCAAAACCCTGGAAAGCAGTGTTAGCGGGAAGCTGATGAGTGGTTGGTGGGATTCTTCAACGGAAGCAGGACCCACACGTCGTCCCCGCAGCAGCTTTTCCGAGCCAACTCCAACCCTGGAAGTGCTTTCCATTGGAGAGGATCAATCATGCAAGAACCTCTGATGTCTCAATTCTTTGATTTTTTTTGGTGAATTTAGAGAAAGGTTCAAGCTTACTGAGTTTGCACCCCTGAGTGTTCAAATCTCTTGACACCATTCATCTCTGGAATGAGGGTTCCAGATCTGGTGAAGAACAAATACAATCCTAGCCATGCCCAATCTTTGCAGAAGATGGTTGACTTGATCTCCAGTGACAAGGACATTTCCGAAGCTTGGAAGGGGGTGGCAGGAGAGACATCCCAAGCTGCACCTGTGGTTCGAACTTCTTCTGCTGGCCAATCCCGAACATTGGCATCGCCTGACTTCCAAGGGAAGCAAATTCCAAACTTTGACCGGCGGGTGGGGTTTGAGGAGATGTCCATGGACAATTTCAAGTCTTCCCAAACGTTCCTTGAATGAAATTTCTAAACGTGGAAGACAATGATGGAAAATTTGTTTTGATTTGATCTCATGAAACATCAAAGATTGCCCAAATCTGCAGGTTGCATTGCTGCGCCGCTCTGCAAAACTCAACTGTGAAGATCGGCTGCAGCTCAAATGATGGAGGCATGTGGCTGATCAACGAAACATCCCAGGATGCCTCCTTGACCAGCCGGGAGCTCTTCGGGTTCAACACGGGGACATTCATAGAGGTGCCATCAGGACCGCACACAGTTTCAACCTGCCTTCAATTTATCCATGTTTATCCAAACATATCCAAACAATTTCTCACAGTCAGTATTCTCCAAACTTGTTCCTCTTTGGTGGAATCCAATCATATTATCCCATCCACAGGAGAAGCAGCCTGTTTGGTGGATGCCATTGGATGGTCCATTGCCTCGGATTTGGATGTCGTTGGCTTGTGCACCCAAAATTCTCAGGGGGTGGAGAAGAAGCTGCTCACCATCGCAGAGACGGTGTGTTCCATCACACGAACACAGGGGGCAACAGAGGCTGCTATGGTTGACTACGACATGACTCCGAAAACAAAGGCTTGAGAAAGAAAAAATATGTTTGAAATTTGTTTGCACTTTTCCATTTTCATTTTGAAAGAAAAAATATATTACCCTGCACAGGTGGTCGGTCCCAGCAATGAGACGAAGGTGCTGCAATTTCGCTATGACATCGGTCCCCGGTCCAAGCAAGACCAACGCATTCAAACCGAAGCTTATCGAGGAAAACAAGATGGATGTCAGGTATTCTCAATTGGGTGGATGCTTTTCAGCTTTCAACGGGGCTGTAGCTCAATTTTGTCATAGGGTCACAGTGCCACCAAGGTTGAAACCCATGTCACCCTGAAAATCAACAACATATTGAAAACAATGGTAGTAACTGACACTTATTGTAAAATTTGGCCATGCAGTGGTAACTGTTTTTTTCTGGGCTGCCGGACGAGCTCAAAAGAGCTTTGGGAAGCGATCTTGTCGCCAAATCACCTGCAGAAAGTGCGCATTTTGTGTAGAAATCATGCAGGAAAAACAGCTCAATGTCATGTCCAACAGTTGGTCAATGACACTTGCGGACATTTGCAGGTGTATGAGCATACTTGTTGTTTGAAACATCACGAATCAAGGGTGGGCTTAGATAGAGATTCCAAACATTACTTGCCATGGCGTTGGATGCTGTTGATGCTTTGTCGGATGATGACACCACTGCAGTGTTATCTCCCAATGCTGGTTTTCGGGATTTGGCCAATACTGCAGTTCCAAAACCAAAGCCAAAAGCAAAGGCCAAAGCAGCGTCAAGTGGAGCGACCCCAAAGGCAGCTGCCAAAAGTGAACCGAAACCAAAAGTTGCACCGAAAAAAAAGGGGCTCCGAAGCCCAAAGTCAAAGCGGCTCCGAAGCCCAAAGTCTTGAAACGGCCTGCCTCGGCCATGAAGCGGCCGGCTACAAAGGACCCAGACCATGTCAGTGCTGGCAAGTCGATGTACAAAAAGAATGGCATTTGGTGTATCAAGCTGAATGGGAAAGAAGTTGTGAGAGTGTTTTGGCTGCATTTTCATACTCTCATACAATGACAATTGCATCCATGTGGGTCTTTCATGTCTTGGCCCTTTTGCGTTGAAACTGCAAGTTGTTTTGTTCTGTCTGAACTGCCAATTCAGGTGAAACCGCATGAAGCTGTGCCGAGCGTGGAGACTGAGAAGATTGCCGCCACATGCCTTAAACAAGTTGATTTGGATTCATGTGCTTTGATGTCTTGAACTTTTATGATTTGGATTTATGTATTTTCATGCCACAAGTGGATTCATCTTATTGCTTTCACATCACAAGTGGATTTCAATTCTTTATCCAAGAACAACCAGACCTGAGCCACACCAAACTTTGCGTCCTTCAGGAAGCTACCAAGCAAGAGCTGATTCGCACGAAAGGAGATGTCGCTGCTGCCAAGACTTTGTATGATCATTGGATGCACTATGATCAGTCTTTCTCCAAATCAAACTGATTTGTGCATTTTCCACATCTTTGCAATTGAGCTGGACCTATGAAAGTCCCAACATGTCTCCAATTGTTTCCTTAAACCTTTGAAAGACCTGCCGGTATCCTTATGCCTCTGCATAATCAACCCAAAATTTGGGAAAATGACAAACTACCTGGGTATCACCAAGAGATCTCGTGTTTTTTCCACTGTGCTACACACTTTCTCCCTTGCGGCTGAACATGTTCTAATTTACAGCTCTCTCCGCTGTTTTGTTCATTCCATTTCATTCCATTTCATTCCATTTCGTTCCCATTCAATCTCCATCACATTTCCGACACAGAAATGTCAATTCCATCACATTTCAATTCCATTATGGGGTAAAATTCCTATCAAATTCATTGGCTTTCTAAGGAGTCCATGCGCAACGCTGCAATTGAGAAGTTTTCGGCGCCGCCACCAGCACCGGCCGACGCTGAGCTGCCCAAGCCATCTGATGCCTGCGAAGAGGCTAATGATCATGAGGCGGAGGAGGAAGAAGAGTTAGAACATGATGGAGAAATCATGGAAGAAGCCGAGGATGTGGATTAGGCCATAGAGGGGTTGATCAAAACTAACAAGCATGCAGTGTGGAAACATTTGCAAATCCAAACATTGCCAAGTCAATTATTCACTGAAAATTTGTTGTTTCTGCGTGCAGGTTGAAGTGACTCCTGGCCTTCGACTTCTGAATTTTGCGATGTGAGCCATGGTGATGCCTGTAGCAAAAGCCCCAGGCACTTGACATCAAATGTGGTTTTGCGGAATCTCTGGCGGCTAAAAACCATCTGCAGCTTTGCACCGGTACTGACATGTTTGAACTGTTTACTTACTTTGATGTTGGAAAGTTGATTCGCATTGTTTTCAAAATTGATTTGAACATTGCTGCAAGATCTGAAATCAAATGCGCAGTGTCGAATATCCACATGCGACGGCTACTTCTTGCCAGAACAAGTTGGACGAAAAAATCATGGGAAACTTGGCTTCAAACATTCCTTCCCAATATTGGAATGTGATTTATTTGCGGTATTTATTTTCTGGAAACACACCAATAACCAAGGATTGAAGTGGGATGGCAGTGGTGAGCCACCAGAAGGTTACATCTTCTCGACCACATGTTCAGGCAGTACGTCTGAGATGAAACCAGTGAGTGATGCAGAGGATTTTCGAATCCCCAGTTTGCTTCTATGGGTGTACAATTACTTTGTGCATAAAGTGCCTGGAGACACCGTGGTTGCTAATGAGGAAACAATTTATTTGGTGCGCGAATGCACCTTGGAAGTTCAACCAGAATGGTTTGCCCGGGTCCGATGCTTTAGCATATGGGATCAGCATGAGGTCACAGTGATCTTCAAACTGAAAGACACAAAGTGAAACATTTGCCTACCAAACGGATCTCAGCGGGGAAAAAATGCGTGAAATGAGCTCGTGTTCACATTCGGAAGTGCAGTGCAAGTTTCAACACACTGTCCCTGACCACTAGCTGAACACATTCAAACCCATTCCCTTCTTCCGAGGTTCTTTCACATTGCCTTCGCCCCTCATCGACCCTATGTTTGGGGAAGGACATGCCGTTTCCTATTTTGAAAAAACATCAAACATCATCAAATCACATTTCCACACGGTGATTCACCC
The DNA here is from genome assembly GCA_003297045.1 of Symbiodinium sp. clade C Y103. Classification (NCBI taxonomy): domain Eukaryota; class Dinophyceae; order Suessiales; family Symbiodiniaceae; genus Cladocopium; species Cladocopium sp. clade C. The sequence continues at coordinate 44,735 of BGPT01002736.1, read as the reverse complement.
AGGTTTTTTTTGAAGTTTCGTTCCCAACTTGGAACCCCGACCTTTGGCAGGAAGAGGTCATCGAGAACACCACACCGCGTTGAGCGTAGCGGGAGATGGTGGCAAAACTAAATATAAATATAAATATATATATATATATACTATGATGCCTGCTTTTTCTCAGCCCCATCTGTTTGTTTTCTCGCTGGATGCGCGGAAGCACGCAAAAGATAAAGAAAGAGTTACCTGCTATTCAATGAAAATCCATACCTATGTCCAAACTAACTAGAAACCAATGTTTTTCCAAGCACATGTGTGTGACACATACCGTGAAATTACCCGAAACCCCATCCAAAAAAAGGGAACATATTCATCTAGATATAACTAATCTTAACATTATATGCTTACATATTTTGGGGATAGATGGAGATATATTTAAATACATAATATTTGTATATATATAAATAGAAATTATACATATCATGAGTACCACACAAGGCGGTGGCGGAAGTTTCTTTGTGCTTTGCTCAAGCCTACTGCTTTTCAAACTGGTTGAACACTTTGCAATCAGTTTGCAACCTTTGCAGTCAAACAGTGTGGGCATGCTTGGTGGGGTTGTAAGCGCTATCTACACACGTGTTTTTGCCCACCCTCCCTGCACACAGGTTTGCGTGTAAATCCACTGGCGGAAAAAAAACGTAGAGCGCAAAGTCGGTAATTTTCTTTGGCTCAAGATCCCAAGCACATTGTGCAAAAGAACTTTGTGACAGTTTTGACATTAAGAGTTTGCTCACCATGCTAGCCCGAAGATTCTGGAGGACTGTGCCCAGAACTGAGTGCACACTGGTTGCTAACTTGATCACAAAACCCCAAAACCCTGGATACCAAGCAAAGCCCTGAACAGAAGGAACCAAAAATATCCATGGAATGATGAAAATGCAAACATGGACCAAAAAAACGTTGGACAAACAAGAAATTACTTTCTTCGAGTCATCCCCAGCAACTGACATTCCATTTGATATATATTCTGACATTCTGTCTGACATCTAGTCTGCCATTCTATCCGACATATTTTCTGACATTCTTTTGGCATGCTATCTGGCATTCCATCTGATATCTATTCTGACATCTATTGTGACATTCTATCTGGCACCTATTCTCACATTCTGTGTGGCATTCTACCTGACATGTTTGCTGACTTTCTATCTGGAATGCTATCTGGAATGCTATCTGGAATTCTATCTGACATATTTTCGGGGCATTCTATCTGGGATTCTATCTGACATCTATTCTAACATTCTGTTTGCCTGACATATGTTCTGGCATGGTATCTGGCATTTTGTCTGGCATCTATTCTCACATTCTATCTGGCATATTTTCTGACATTCTATCTGGCATCTCTTTTGGCATTCAATTTGGCATTCTATCTGACATATTTCCTGACTTTCTATCTGGAATGCTATTTGGCATTCTATCTGGCATTCTATCTGGCATTCTGTCTGGCATGTTTTTTTGAAATTCTATCTGGCATTCTACCGATCTGGCATTCTATCTGACATATTTTCTGACATTCTTTCTGGCATTTTACCTGACATAAATTTTCACAAATTCTCACATTTGGGACATTCTGTTTGGCATTGTTTCTGGCATTCTTTCTGATCTTGCGATATGGTGTTCGGGCCCAGGCCCGGCCTACAGCCTCCAGCATGTGGCAGTCGCCGGCCTCTCATGTTCGGGTCCAGGCCCGGCAAAGAAGATATAGTGTTCGGGTCCAGCGGCACTCCATCCAGCGCCACTCCAGCTTTCTGAGCTCGCGATCTGCAGTTCCGGTACAGGCGTGGCCCACAGCATCCAAAGCTGGCAAACAAGAAGGAGGAGGAGGAAGGAAGGAAGAAGGAGTAGACCTTTGTTGAAACCTAGAGACCCTCACCTGGCAGGCGGGGAAAAATGTAGAATGTATAGGGCTGTGTGTATCGTGATGTATAACTCGAAAAAATAGAATTACACATGTATAACTCGAAAAAGACAGAGATATACTTGTAAAACTCCAAACAAAAGAGTTATATATTCTTATACATTGCTATACATTTCATCTTTGGCAGGTTTTGTGGTACAGTTTTTTTGGTAAGTCCAGTGTTTTTTTTGACTTTCGGTTGAAAAAATGCGGTCCCATGGGCTGCAATGGTTGAAATCTAACAGTTCACGCATGGCACAGCCTTGTATAGTCAACTTTTGGTAGATGCGGCGCAATGGGCCACATTGATTGAAATCGAAGGATACGCACGTCCCACAAACTTTTTTTGGCACACCGGTCGGAGAAACCCCAGCATGGTGGCTGCAATTGAACGAAACTTGTTTCCTTTGCTTGCGTTGAAATAAACAAACCGGCGTGGCTGTCTGAAGTCTAAGCTCCAGCGGCTCAATGAGCTCCCATGCTATACCGCTTGCAAACTTTGCAAAAACCAAAGCGGCTCATTGAGCTGCTTTTCAACCAATGAGGATCAATAATACGGAGACTCCCCTTTTGAATTTGTGGAACTTTAGAACTTATTGATAATATACTTATAAATTCTTTAACTATGTATATTTTGTTAAGTAAGTTGTAACTTCCTCTATAGCTTAAGCTGAACTTAGAGGTTTCTATATAGCAAGCGTTGTGGAAGTTAAAGAACTTAAGTATAACTAAAGATAAATTAACATAGGTGTTATAGAAAAAATGAAGTTGGAAAATGTGTTTAACCTTTTTTGCTGTAGAGGAAAAAGTTATGTTGTATTGCAAATAGCAGGAACAAAGGAAGAAGTCAACATGAAGAGAAAAGAAAAACAAAGGTAAAACAATTAAACGCAGGTGGAAGATAGACTCGAAAACAATGCAGGGGGTGAAGCAAAGAGAAGAAAACAATGCAAATCTGGAGGAGGGAAGGTAAAAAGATGAGTTCTGGAAAGGATATCTTTGAGCAGATTATTCTTGATAGGATAGTGTTTGAAAAGGCTAGTAAAAAATAGAACAGAAAAAACTTTCTTATTTTTTAATTTTCAAGAGATATATAGACATGCTGTTGTTTTGTATTTTTTGATATATATATATATATTGAAAATTAAGTAAATAGCAAAAAAGTTGAAAATAAATACACAGATAAAATAGAGAAGTGTGATAATGCACTTTATGCTTTTTGGATTTATATGTATATATAAATATATATTTCGTTGTGTCTTTACTGATAGACTTATTTATTGTAAGTTTTTGAATGTTGTTTAAAAAAAAGATCGTTTTTGTAATATTAGACATAAAAGAGAAATGTAACATTTCTAAAAAGAACACAACATTTATACTATATACAAATTGAAAAATAGAAAGAAATCAACACTCTGTAAATTTCATTTATAGATGTAACAAAAAACTTATTGAATACTAAAACTACGGTCTTTTAATTTGATATATGATAAATGGTTTAATGTATTTTTTGAAAAAATGATAGAAAGATTTAATTTTTTGCCAAAAACGAATTATTATATATAGTTTCGTTACAGAAAATTGAAATCAACTTTAATTCCAAAAGGGAAAAGTTCAGAAAAGTTCGGAAATCTAATTTAAATTCAAAAGGGAAAAGTTCAGAAAAGTTCGGAAATCGAATTTAAACCCAAAAGGGAAAAGTTCAGAAAAGTTCAGAAATCTAATTTCAATTCAAGTAGGAGAAGTTCAGAAAATTCAGAAAAGTTCAGAAATCTAATTTCAAACCAAATAGGAAACATTCGGAAAAGTTCAGAAATATATTCAAAATTCAAATATGGAAAGTTCAGAAAAGTTAAGAAAAGAAACCAAGTTTTAAAACATACTTCAACATAAGTCTTCAAGCAAGGAGATGCTCTAAGTTGATCCCTCCAGAAAACAAAACATAATTTGAAAGATAACTCCAAACGAAATAAACACTAACATATACTGATTGTCCGTCCAAAGCAAAGTATGAGCAAAACATACACTTCGGGAAACATAATGTATAATATACAACCTTTTTGAAAAGACAATGAACAAACACATATCCGATCAAACAGCAAACAGTTCAAAACAAAACATTCAAACATACCAAAAAATATTTAATCGTCTGGAAATTTCGAAAAAATGAAAATATAACCTAACAAGGAAAACAGCATAAAACATATACCCTTCATATACAAAAAACTGTTTGCTAATTCAAGTAGCTAAAACGTAAGTTAATATAACCTCATGTACACTCTACAACATAAGTTCCAAAACTTCTTCAACTCACTTATAAGTATGTAAATTTCCACAACTTCAAAAGGGGAGTCTTCGCAACTGTTCTTCCAGTTGCTTTGCAACATAGCCACATGCCTCCTCCGCGCAGTTCATGGAACTGCATACTACTAAATTCAAGCTTTTCTCGCAAAAGCATGATATGTTTTTTACAGCGATAAGAAAACATGTAAACATAGCGCTGCCTGAAACAAAAGACATAGAACACTCAAATTTTGGAAAAATGAGGAATCTCGCATTTAAAAAATGAACGCTAATTGCTAAGTTTTCAATTTTGGCTTATAAGTAGCGCGAGTGACCCAAGCGCTACCAGAAGTACCACACAAGGCGGTGGCGGAAGTTTCATAGATAGGCAACCTATAGGAGACGTTGGTTGTTGTGAATCATGGATGGCAGAGCGAACCCACTGATGGACCGACAAGTGGTTGGAGGCAGAGCAATGTAGCTGTGATGTAGTTGCAGTTCAAGTTGCAGTTGCAGCTGCAATTGTAGTAGTAGTAGTAGTAGTAGTGATGATAGTAGTTGTTGTAGTTGTAGTTGTAGTTGTAGTGGTAGTGGTAGTAGTAAGAAGTTGTAGTTGAAGTTGTAGTTGTTGTAGTTGTAGTTGTTGTAGTGGTAGTTGTAGATGTAGTTGTAATGGAGCTGTAGTTGTAGTTGTAGTTGCAGTGGTAGTGGTAGTGGCAGTTGTAGTTGCAGTTGTGGTTGTAATTTTAGTTGTTGTAGTAGTTGTAGTTGTAGTCTAGTGTAGTGTGGTTGCAGTGTAGTGCAGTGTAGCGTAGTGTAGTTTGTAGTTTGTAGTGTAGTTGTAGTTTGAGTGGTAGTGGAAGGTGTACTCCTAGTTGTACTTGTGGTTGAGCAGTGGTTGTAGTTGCAGTTGTCGTTGACTGTAGTGTAATGTATTGTAACGTTCCGAAACGAAGCAATTTTGCGAGACTTCCTCACTTTTTTGAAGTTGACAACATCAAAACCGAAGCAATTCTGGGAGACTTCCTTCCAAAATAGAAAGTTGAGTGTGCAGCTGACGGCCGCGTACCAATGCGTTTTGCTTTTTTTTCGACTCCATGTGTGTAAAGTCCTGCACCTGCGACGAAAAAGTGAAGCCAGGCCATACGAAGTCCTGCACCTGTCACGCAAAATCATCTTAGCAAACCTGAAGATCTGATGCTCCAAAATGACACCCCTCTCAGGAAATCAATGCCCTGACCTCTTAACATGTCTGCTTGAGGTGTCTCTTGTACTGTGCCCACCGCGAAAAATTTGGCAGGTCCCGTTCAAATATCCCACGCCTGCCATCGTTTTTTGAAAATGTTACAAAACCCTCACGTTTAGCTCAATTTTCACCAGGTGCAGAATCCTTTGCGCGTGCCACACAAAACCACGCTTCAACGTGCAAAAGTGGTCCGAACATGGGGTGTTTTTTTTAACATTTTGACTTCGAAATCTGCTTCGCGCCACGACGGCGTGCACTGTTTTGACATCTCAACTTCCAAAAGTGGTCCCACAATGGTGTGCTTTGACACTTTTCACTTCGAGACGTGCTTCGCGCCACAATGGCGTGCACTTTTTCAACATCTCAACTTCCGCAAGTGCTCCGAACCCTTCATTTTGTGAACACTTTTTACTTCCAAATGTGCTTCGCGCCACAGCGCCTTGCACTTGTTCGACATCTCAACTTCCAAAAGTGCTCCGAACTCTTCAGTTTTTGAACACTTTTTACTTCCAAATGTTTTTCGACATTTCAACTTCCAAAAGTGCTCCAAACATGTGGTGTTTTTAGCATTTTGACTTGCAAATGTCCTTGGCGCTACAATGCTACAACGGCGTGCAATTTTTGATCTCTCATCTCCCCAGATGGCTCGGCACCCGCCGCTCTAGGCGAGCCTACTTTTCGACCCTCCGGAGCCACAAAACATTGGAACAACACAGTTTCGCGACTTTCCTACTTTTTTGCGCGCCTGCATCTTCTCCTTCTGACAGGCTTTCTCCTGTCTCATCTTCTCTCTTCTGACTTTCTCCTGTCTGAGCTTCTCTCTTGTGTGTGCCTCTTCCCATCTTGGCTTTTCCATCTGTCCATATTGTCGGAAGTTTGACTTCTAAACTTCCTTCGACAACTTATTCGTAACTATCCCAACTAAAAACAATCCACTAAGTTGAACCAAAGCCACAGAAAGAGTCGCAAAGTTGCAAGGTTGAAGCCATCAAAGCTACCAGAAGCACCAGGGGAATCCAATGTTGCCTCCTTTCTGGGGCCCCGGAAATACGGTAAGCAGTTTTCCCGTTTGCACGGGCTTCTGGGACGTGGGAAAGAATGTGAAAAAGGTAGACAAACGCGATCTTTTGGTCATCTTTTTCCCTTCCTTCTTGAACCAAAGCCACAGAAAGAGTCACCCCAATGCAAGGTTCAGCTACAGGCACGCCACAAGGATCCAAAGAAGTATTTGTTTATCCAGATTCATGACACGCCTATCAAAATCCCATGTCCTATGTCCCTATGTGGTTCTATGCACCACAGTTTGAGCTTCTCGCAGCTCTGCTGTGAATCAAATCTTTCTTCCGGGGTCGGCGGCGGGGGGCGGCAGCCCTTGCATAAAAATGACATGGCACCAGCCAGCCTTGGTAATTCGGGCGAAAAATGTCTGGCCACTCAGCACGGTCCGAAAGCAAAGCGATGTAGTTGCCCGTCTTTCCGAATACTGGCACTGCACCTGACTGTGTCAAAGTTTTAGTTTTGAACTGTTTTAACTTAGATATTCCTTGTTCGGAAAAATAAGGCAGGCCCTCTGGGGCCCAATAAATCACGAGAATTCGCAGCCCGTATCCGAAGTCCAGTTCCCGGGCATGCGGGCCGGTTTTAACAACCGCAGATTGCGACAACAGATGTCAAACACGCTTCAATCCAATGAAATTGATATACCACAAGGTTCTTTCTACATCCATCTACTTATATGTGAGGGTACGTAAGGTTCTAGGTGTGCGTATGTAACATTATAAGTTCGGACAAGGAATGATAAGTTGTGTAAGTATTTCGTCCTAGTTCCGTTAGAACAGTTTTATTTAGAGTGTAATTAAGTTAGTTGTAAGTCAAATCGTTGCACCAGGCTATGTCTAGATAAACTACTTATCGGCGCACTTATCCCTATACATAGCAAACCTATTTTTTAAAGGTTTTTTGGGACAATGTTCTTTTTTTCCTTTAAAATAATAGGTTTTTGTATTTTTTTCGAAAGAAAGGAAAACATGTTTTTGAAGATGATATCCATGGGTTGGATTCAAAGTGGTCAAGCGGCATTGCGCAAAGATGCTTGACCTCGTTTACGTTTTGAGATTGGTGTTGATGCATGTTTTTTTGAAATTGCTGTTTGTGGAAGCATGATAGACACCTATACTGCACACAACAGCCTTATTGTGTGTATATATACCTTTTTTACAGAGAAGATAAACCAATGGCTTTGGGCAGAAAAGAGAAGTATAGGAATTTGAAATTAATTGGCTCGAGTCCGAAACCAATGGCTTCCTTCGGTCTGATTGCAAAAAGAAAGAAACGGACTGAAAGAAAGGAAAGGAAGGATAGCAAGTCTTGCTGTGGCATTGCCTTAGTCGATGCCTATACTCTTTGCGAGAGATGCGCTTGTACTCGGGCACTGCGTTGGTTCAAAGAAGCTGAAGAAAGAAGGCTGAGGATTGTGAAAATAGATCCTGCCCTGACTTCGTTCTGACTTCGTTCTGACTTCGTGTGTTGTCGGGGTGTCGTCGGGGCTGACTTTGTTCTGACTTCGCGTGTAGTCGGGGTGTAGTCGGAAGGTGTAGTCGGGGTGTATAGTCGGGCGAAAAGTGTCGCCGGAGTGTAGTCGGGAAGTGTCGTCGGGATGTAGTCGGGACAAAAAGCGTCGTCAGATTGTCGTCGGAGGCGCTGACTTCGTTCTGACTTCGTGTGTAGTCGGAGTGTAGTCGGGCCTGACTTCGTTCTGACTTCGTGTGTCGTCGGGGTGTCGTCGGGCCTGACGTCGTTCTGACTTCGTGTGTCGTCGGGGTGTCGTCGGGGTGTCGTCGGGTGTAGTTGGGCGTGGCGGAATATATTGTATAGCTGTGTTTCCGTGAGACCGCCGCGTTGATTTTTCCTGGTGAGAAAGGAATAACGTCCAAGGTTTAGATTCTGTATAGAGTAAATATACATAATTTATATATGTAGGACTCAGGCACTTGTTTTTCCGTTGTGCTAGACCCGTTGGGTTTGTAAATCCAAGCTGGCTTTGCGAGATATCACATTGAAATTTCACATCAATAAGACCAAGTGGCATGGTCTCTTCTATATGGAAGGTTGTCTGCTCCCAACTGGCATGAGATGCAGTACAACCGAGCCCGCCTGGCAGTCCAAATGGCATGAGAGCTGACTTTTTCAGGACGGCTCTGATATGAAAAAAGAAATCGTACCCTGGGTCTTCAAAAGAAATTTCACCAAAAAGAAATTTGACTCTCCACGCCTCCAACTATGGCCTAAAGGCCGTGGCTGGACATTGTTCAGCGTATTTTACAAGGCGTACTTTATCAGATTCATCCACCCTAAGCTGTGTGGATTTGAGCTAAACCGTCTTCGAGGTACAGTCTTGCTACCCCCAGCGAACGCCAACGGCCTCGCAAGAGGATAACATCGACTGGCACACCTCCGTTAGCTTCCAACCAAGACTTGTTTCTTGTCTCCCAGAAAGAAAATTGAGGTTCTACCATTTTTTATAGGTTTCTAGCATACCTAAAAACAAGGCTGCCAGACAAGATTTATAGGCTGGGAGCCTTAAAAACCTTTCTTCTTCAACTTGTCTGCCAGANTTGTCTGCCAGAAAGGTTTTAAGGCTGCCAACCCTTAAATTTGATCTCCTCTATTTTTTGGCTTCTGACGTCTAGAAGCCTAAATTTCTTTCTTCTGGAATTTTTTCTGGAAGCCTAAAATTTTGTCTCCTGAAAATGTGGTACTTTGACCTGGTTTTCAAGATTGCATATCATGACACCTTGGCTCAAGATCAACAAG